>JAGDYQ010000045.1:2641657-2800149 GCA_021962125.1 Bulinus truncatus
GACTTAAGTCCGACCCTGTTTACATCAGAATCGAGAAACGGAAATATGGAAATATGTATGTGTAATCGAAATAGTTTAGCATTATTTCCGATTCGTAAATCAATTATTCCGATTTGAATCTTCATTATCCTATTGATTTTTTTTAGAGCTGTCCTGTCGGAAAGTTGTTAGCATCAGAATCGGTAGTAGAAACGGAATCGGCATTAGAAACGGAATCGTAGTAGAAACGTAATCGGCATTAGAAACGAAATCGGAGTAGAAACGAAATCATAAGTCGAGGAAAACATTGGAAATGGTAATAGAATCGGTACGAAATTAGGTATCGACCCATCGCTACCATGTATGTTTGTGTGTGTGTGTGTGTGTGTGTGTGTGTATGTCTGGGTGTAGCCGGCTTGCCACCATGTTGATCTAAATAAAAAGCATGAAGCCCCCCCCCCCCCATGTATGAGCAGTTCCCGATTTGTCCCTTTATCTGCCACAGAATCTATAAGACCATCTATCTCCGTTAATTTCTTTTATTTCAACACATTCGTCTCATCCTTCAATTTCTCTGTATTTCTCCAGCCTCCCCCCCCCCCCAATCTGTCTGTGTGTTCTATTCACTGAGGTCGTGTTGTGATCTGTCAGTATTACTTCTCTATGTCTCATTCACAGATCAACATTTCTTGGTTCTATACACTTGGCCCGTCCCCCCCCCCCCCCCAGACCAATAAAAAAATCTTTTTTTTTTTTTAAATTTTTTTGTTGTTAACCCCTTTTCATTTCATTCCGTTTTGACCAAATCAACGACCTATTGATCGCCAAGTCTGACTGTGTCCCCTGGAAATTTTTTTTTAAATATATATTTTTATTTGTTTTATTTGAGAACTTGTATTTTGGTTTGTTCATTTGAATCAGAAATCAAGTAATTTATAGTTTTGATGACAGACAGAGCAAATAATACTTATGGACCGCAATTTTATTATAAAAGATTTCGCTAGTTTGTTTTCTGTTTTTTTAGTAGAACACACAGAGACGTAACTAGAGATTGGGGAAGGAAGGGGGGGGGTCCAAATGCGAAAGTCCCCCCTGGGGCCTCAGCTTGAGGGGTGCCCCCAAATTTTTTTTTACATTAAATTTTAAGTACGTTATCTCATGTCATGGTGTCGATTGTCAAAATGCAGGGAATCCCAAGGATGCCAAGCCCCCCCCCCGGGCCCCCAAATCCCTAGATTCGGCACTGAGACCACATTTGAAACAATGTGATAGTAAGTTCTATTAGCATTTAACAACGCCAGACATGTACCACTCAGTACTTCATGGGGTGCCTATATACATGACATATGTACAAATGGCGTGAATCGTTTCCATAGTAACGATGTCTGAAGTGTGTTGGTACTATAAGTCCAACAACTATCTGGTCATTTCTTTTGGAACACTGAAATATATGTTCACTATGTTAGAGTCATTTTTTTTTAAATGGTCGATGTCATTATGTCATTTCTTTTGGCTCACTGACATATACTTCATTTCTATCGACCCACTGACAGATATGTCATATCTAAGGACACACTGACAGATATGTCATTTCTAAGGACACACTGACAGATATGTCATTTCTAAGGACACACAGACAGATATGTCATTTCTAAGGACACACTGACAGATATGTCATTTCTAAGGACACACAAACAGATATGTCATTTCTAAGGACACACTGACAGATATGTCATTTCTAAGGACACACTGACAGATATGTCATTTCTAAGGACACACAGTCAGATATGTCATTTCTAAGGACACACTGACAGATATGTCATTTCTAAGGACACACTGACAGATATGTCATTTCTAAGGACACACTGACAGATATGTCATTTCTTAGGACATACTTAAAGATTTGTCATTTTATAAACACAATGACATCGTGTGATTGATTTCTGCGCTCCCCCCCCTCAACCCCTCGTGACTGTATGCGACTTCTTTAGGCATACCTACTTAAACGTTTTTTGTATTAGCACACCGACATGTAAGACATTTCATACACCTTGTATGTCATACAAACCATTTCTTTTGATGCCGTCCTTAAGTGCGTACCGACACACACTGCATCTGATAAATGCACAGTGCTGTCAACATGAAGGAGATATATGACAGCGCAGCCTTTGCCTGTCCTGCACACAGGACCCGTGCACAGAACCTGCAAACAGGAACCTGCAGAAAGAACCTGCACATATGGCCTGCTCGGTGACCCGGTGATGATTCCAGTAGTACGTCATTAACTCGAGTCTATTTTTAGATTCAACCTTATAACATGCTTCACAAGTGTTCTGACCTTTTTGATTTTCGTCCCACAGACAAGATCAATATGTTAATGCATATGTATGTATATAGGTACACATATCGGATAGACAGTCGATAAATATATGCATAGACATGCAAACAGACATACAGATAGATACACAGATGGATAAATATACAGGCATACAGGCAGAAACAAATAAATATTCAAAGAGAGGTTTGTAGATGTTAGATAAATGGAATAATAGCCATAAAGATAGATAGATAGATAGATAGATAGATAGATAGATATATAGATAGATAGATAGAAAGATAGATAGATAGATAGATAAAGGGAAAATGATACCAAAAAAATAGATATATATTTTGAAATACACCGTGTACGATCAATAAAGACAAGAGGAAAGAAAGAATAGATACAGAGATATAGACATTCATCTGTAAATATTTATCATGAGACATTCTGAGCTACACTCGATAAAATACATGAATGCCCAGTTATTAGAGACGTGTCTTGGACCAAGGATAGATCTCAATAGATGCTTAGATATCTACAAACAAAAGTGTGCATTCATACACCGTCGAATGATACGACCTATCAGGCGTACCACCCATCAAAAGAATCAAGCCTAATTATTCACAGGAAAGTGTATCGTTGACGGACCGAAACGATTGTTAATATTTGTGGGATTTTTTGTTTTTTTTTTTGTTTTATTATTATTAAAAACCATCCCCACCAACACTTTTGATGAATTCTGAAACACTCGCTCCTGCTGATTTGTGTAAACATACGTATTAAAGGTAGGGGGGGGAGAGAGAGAGGGGGCGGGGAGGGGGAAGGTGCGAAATGATCAATTAGAGATAAGCGCACGGATACGGGCGCACACACACACACACATGCACCAGTGCAAAGTGCAAAAATGAAGGGAAGGGATAGAGAAATAGAAAGTGAAGGGAGGTGGCATTTACACCTCGTAGGAGTGCACCGATAGATCAGGGGTGGCTATCCATGAGGTCCCAGAAGACTGCCCCCCCAACCTCCCCCCCACCCCCGTTTTATTTTATGTGGGGAATAATACTTTTAATGGCCCCGCCAAAGCCGAACACAATTAATAAAACTTAAGTAAAAGGAAAAAAAAGCCTCATTATCGTGATTCACACTTGAGTAAACAAAGAGCCACACTCTAGTGAACAAAGAGCCGCACTCTGGTAAACAAAGAGACGCACTCTGGTAAACAAAGAGACGCACTCTAGTGAACAAAGAGCCGCACTCTGGTAAACAAAGAGACGCACTCTGGTAAACAAAGAGACGCACTCTAGTGAACAAAGAGCCGCACTCTAGTAAACAAAGAGCCGCACTCTAGTAAACAAAGAGCAGCACTCTAGTCAACAATGAGCTGCACTCTAGTAAACAAAGAGGCACACTCTAGTAAGCAAAGAGCCGCACTCTAGTAAGCAAAGAGCCGCACTCTAGTAAACAAAGAGGCACACTCTAGTAAGCCAAGAGCCGCCGTTGTGTCATCAAAGAGCCACAATCAAGTAAATAAAGAGCCACACTCTAGTAAACAAAGATCCGCCGACGAGTCAATAAAAAATCATACTCTAGTCAACATAAAGCCACTCAACTCAGGTCAACAAAAAGCCAAAATTAATTTAGATCAATGAGTCTCAAAATGTGGTTCGCGAACGAGTGTCAGGTGTAACATTGTGTCAGGTTTCACATTCTGTCAGGTGTCACATTCTGTCAGGTGTCACATTCTGTCAGGTGGGTCTCGAAGAAATTCAAATTCATAATTTGAGAATCTCTTGTGTACATAATTACAACTCCATTTTTCTCTGAATGCCACAAACGTATAACTCTGTTCATCTACAAAAAAGGTGAGAAGCATGTTTAGATTTATTGTCGTTTTCATTTATCATTTCATTCTCTCGTAGTTTCCACAGGTGAGTCACAGTGCCCATAGTTAGTTGGTCGCGAGGCTTACTTGACTGAATAATCCGGTCTACGCCCCGGTTCGCGTCATACCAGCAAGGGGACTTCAGCAGCTCTGTGAGTCATGACAGTACTCTACTTATCTGCTCTTGCTACACCCATTTTTTTTTTTAAATTACAATTTAATTAAAGAGCCTCCAAAGAGGCCCGTGGATTAAAACAAAATTATTCAACAGTATGGACGGGGGGGAGGGGTTATGTGGGATGTGGGGATGTGTGGATGGTGGAGATGTGGGAATGTGTGGATGTGGCGGTCTAACAGTCTGACAGACCGACAGATATTACAATAGTTGGGTTTTTTTTTTTTAATTTTCTTGTGCTATGCAGTAGTTTGCCCACGTTAGTTGACAAGTTTTCCCCACATAATTAGACTGTAATTAGAACCTATTTGAAAACTGCCCATCAAATAACTGTCGACTTCGAAAAGAAAAAAAAAGAAATTTACCCAGGCTAAATATTAGACTATTGCCAGGTAAACATTTGATGATAGTGCAGGAAACAAAAAAATAAAAAGTAGGGGAGGGTAGGGAAGGGGGGAGGGGGAAGAGTAATCTATGCAGCGGTGTGAACACAAATGATGCGCTGAGGTTACAGCTCTCATCACCATTCCTCTCTTTCTCTCTCTCTCTCTCTCTCTCTCTCTCTCTTTCTCTGTTTCCCCCTCATCTCGTCATGTGACGACTGTCACGCTGGTGTGTAAGCGAAGCATCACACGGAGTCATGACGTAATTAAAATGCGATGTGTTTTAGACGGACCCCCACTTGACATCTTACACAGTCTTCTGCCTGGACATTCTGCAGATTCTCTCTGCGCTTAATGCAGTTAAAACTTTCCCCAGTTTACATACATTGTGAAATTGTGACTACATAAATAAATACATATGTCGCATATATACATATATAATACGTGCCGTGTGAACCATCAACTCATGTATGTTGACAAACCGGGGTGGGGGGGGCATAGGGTGGTAGGCCCGTAGCGTGCGGGGGAGGGGCAGGGAGGCCGAGCCCCCCCCCCATGCGTTATGTCTGACCCCCACCTTTCTGCTTGTTTGCTCTACTTAGTAAATTTTATTCCCCCCCCCCCCGCTATTGGCCTGGCCCCTGCTGCAGAATGCCTGGCCCCTGCTGTAGAATGCCTGGCCCCCTGCTGTAGAATGCCTGGCCCCTGCTGTAGAATGCCTGGCCCCCTGCTGTAGAATGCCTGGCTCCTGCTGTAGAATGCCTGGCCCCCTGCTGTAGAATGCCTGGCCCCCTGCTGTAGAATGCCTGGCTCCTGCTGTAGAATGCCTGGCCCCCTGCTGTAGAATGCCTGGCTCCTGCTGTAGAATGCCTGGCCCCCTGCTGTCGAATTTTCACGCTACGGGGCTGTGGGGTGGGGTTGGGGGGGTGATATCTACTGTAAGGGACTACAATTGTTAGCAACACGTTCCGTGGAATTCTTTTTTTAAAAGGACGGTAGGTAAAAAATAGCCAGAAACAATAATAAAACGTAAAAATTAAAAGATACAATATTAGACAACGGGGTGGAGGGCGTATTTAAAGATGGGCACACCGGGCCTCAGTGGCGCCGACTCGGTAAGGGCCCTGAAATGCCCTTAGAAAAACCCACTATTCTACTTATGGCCCATTTTCTTTTTTTTTTTGCGCCCGGGGCCGGGGCCTGGACAGGTCTTAATCAGCCTCTGAGGGACACATGCACTTGTGTGTACATGGAATGTGTGTACATGGATGCATGTGTGTCGACATTTGTGTACATGGAATGTGTGTACATGGATGCATGTGTGTCGACATTTGTGCACATGGAATGTGTGCACATGGATGCATGTGTGTCGACATTTGTGTACATGGAATGTGTGCACATGGATATATGTGTGTCAATGAACATGCATGCATATGTGTCAACATGTTACAATGTACATTCAATCACATGTGTCAAGGTACGTTAGTGCGCATTTGCGACATGTGTCGATCTACATGGGTATGTATGTGTCAAGGTACATGTGTTAATGTAAAATGTGTCAGAGTGCAGGTGTCAGCCAATCGCGAGTTTATGTTCTAGAAAGCTTCGCGGACATCTGAATGGGAGTCAGAAAGCACGGAGCCAGTGTGTGTGTGAGGGTTTTATTGTAATGACGCTTCAACCGATGTATAAGATGGCATTTGTTCAACGAGGACTTAATTATAAGACGGTATAGATTCTTTGATTATTTGTTTTTAGAGCATTTTCGAAAAAAAATGCTCTATTGTCCCCGTTTTGTCTGTCTGTCTGTCCGTCTGTCCGTCATCACCCTAGATCTCAACAACCATAAGTCCTAGACCCATGATGTATATATCATTTTGTAGGTCTTGGCCTGCCAAGAAATGACTTTTTTTCCATTTCGCGATCTGACCTCTCAGGGCTGTAAAAGGGGCCTTAGTACCGTTTTTTACTATATAAGCTATATTAATAAAGGAGCGCTATAACTCAGCAACTATAAGTCTTAGACCCATGATGTATATATCATTTTGTAGGTCTTGGCCTGCCATGTGTACATCAAAAGTTCATTTCGCGATAGGACCTCTGAGGGCCGGGCTTCAGGGCTCATAAGAGGCTTATATATTATATATACACCTTGTACATTCAATAGCCCGTTCATTTGGTGCGAAATACTGCAGCACGTAGTTTCACCAAGATTTATTAAGAAACTCATCAAATGAAATAGTAAGCTTGTGTTCTGAGTTTAATTGAAAGTATTAGAGCTATGCAACAATTGACGGAGTTTTCGGACGATTAAATGACTACAATTTCGAATGTTTTCAATTATGAGTCCTATTTCAGTAACCACAAACCACTTGTAGTTAGATTTAAGAGAAAATATTTTTTTTTCAAATATAAAGAAACGTCTTTATACATTTTTTTTACAGATATATGCATTACACAATTTAATTTATAAACATTTCCAAAATGTACAAATATTTACTGAAAGATAGCATACGTACTGATACATAATATGAAAATGCGCTAACACGTTCTGTGTCCAGAATGGAACAGGCTTAATTGCTTGTTTTCTTAATGTGCATGCTGAACACCTCATGGCGGTGGGTGGAACGGTTAATGAGGGGGAATGGGGGTGGATCTACTCACGGGGGAAAAAAAGGTGAGATATTGGATTCACGCGAGGGTCATAAACCATTCCAGAGCATATGAGATGTGTTATTTTGTTTCTGTTTCCGAAATAGTGTTTGGTTCCTTTCAGTTGGAGGAAAGGACTCTATCAGAGATCCAGGCCGTCCGCTGGAACTTGTTTGGATTAGTCGCACCTTGTGACCCCGTAAAAGCTTCCTTGGTGTTCTGTTGTACATGTCAGTGTGTTTGTGCGTTTACATTCATTCATAAGTTTTTTTTTGGTTGGTGTGGATGTGGAGATGGGATGATAGGGATATGGGGGAGGTTTGGGATGCGGATATGGTGGGGATGTGGGGATATGGGGGATGTGGGGATAGTGGGGATGTGGGGATAGTGGGGAGGTGGGGAGGTGGGAATGTGGGGATGGTGGTGAGGTGGGGATGTGGGGAGGTGGGGATGTGGGAATAGTGGGAGGTAGGGATGTGGGGATGGTGGGGAGGTGGGGATGTGGGGATGGTGGGGAGGTGGGGATGTGGGGATGTGGGGAGGTGGGGATGTGGGGATGGTGGGGAGGTGGGGATGTGGGGATGTGGGGAGGTGGGGATGTGGGGATGGTGGGGAGGTGGGGATGTGGGGATGGTGGGGAGGTGGGGATGTGGGGATGGTGGGGAGGTGGGGATGTGGGGAGGTGGGGATGTGGGGATGGTGGGGAGGTGGGGATGTGGGGATGTGGGGAGGTGGGGATGTGGGGATGGTGGGGAGGTGGGGATGGTGGGGAGGTGGGGATGTGGGATGTGGGGATGCTAGACAAAGGTACATTAGGGGCCCTATGGTAAGTTATATTTGGGGTCCAAGGCATTAGCCAATCGTCAGATCGTAATAAACTTTGACAACTCTGGCCCTAATCTTACAAACGTTATCGTAATTTATTTTTTTAAGATAACGGCCAGTCGGTTGAGCATATTTAACAGGAAGACGTATCTTCAAATAATTTTTTCTTGATTTTATAACAGATTCAATACTTGTCCGACAGATTCATTCCTTCAGCCTAGATGGGCAGCTGCCAGTTTTAAAAAAAAATCATGTTCTACATCTAGGCTACGACTACTGCCTACTTCTGCCTCCCTCCCTTTCGACTTCATTGCCTACCACCTCTCAACACTCTGTTCCCATACAAACTCCGATATTTTGACGAGACCGGAAGTAGCAGCCATCTTTAGGAATGACTTTGGAGTGATGAGCTAAGTGAGGTCTCCTATAACTTCCGGTTCTTCGCCTCAAAACATCTTTAGTGCTTGACATGTGCACACCGGTGAACTGGTGCGCCTGTCGCTGCGCTCGGTGTGGCGTAATGTCTAGTTCCAGAGCAATGTTTATCAGGGTGGCACACTGTTACTGCTCACTGAAAGCTGCGCGATGTACTCACTGACAAGACCAGTGCACTCGAACGATACAGTAATGTACACATGTTTGACAGTGTAAAGTAACGTAAAAATACATGGTCACGCAATTAGCGATCACGTGATGTAAAGCAATGTACACACGGTCACACAATTGGCATCCGTCTTTGAATAAACAATGTACACACAGTCACACATTTAGCACCGAGGTAATGTAAAACAATGTATACATAATTAGCACCGAGGTGATGTAAAACAATGTACACACAGCCACACAATTAGCACCGAGGTAATGTAAAACAATGTACACATAATTAGCACCGAGGTAATGTAAAACAATGTACACATAATTTGCACCGAGGTAATGTAAAAAAATGTACACATAATTAGCACCGAGGTAATGTAAAACAATGTACACATAATTAGCACCGAGGTAATGTAAAGCAATAGGCTCACCCGACATTCTTATCGACTTCTCATCGAGATAAATTGTTTGTTCAACTTAATGCTTTTAGGGATCTGCAGGAATACAACAAGAGGAACATACAAGGACGGGTGGGAGGCTAGGTTATACACAAAGGAGATTATCCTTCTTATCCAACCCCCCCCCCCCCCCATAAAACATTCTTCCCCTCCCAGCCCATTCCTGACTCGACGTTCCCAAATCATCTTTAATCCAGACATTCTTGGCGTAAGTCTTCATTATTCTACTGGAGGTTTACTACTTTTCCCCTTGATTACCTTATCCCGTGAGAGATAGATGACATATTGTCTTCATAGGTTTCTACAGTGGCTCTCAAACTTAGTAAAAAGTAAAAAGTAAAGTTCCCTTAACCCTAACGGGCCATCGGGGCAGATGAAGTGTAGAATTCATCTGTTTCTACAACCTCGGCATATGAAAGGATTGTATGGCTAGCACAACGCCCAGCCGCCTTTACTCCCCCAACTTAAAATCAGGTACCCATTTAAAGTTGGGTGGACTTGGGGACTTTCACCAGGACCTGAAAAAATCCCAAGGTTCTCATTGAGATTCGAACCCGGGACTCTCCGGTCGACAGGCGAGCGCTCTACACCGCACGAAAAACCGTCCCCATTTTTCGTGTATCGTGTTTGTAAGGAAAGAAAAGTCAAAATGAATTTTAAAAAATAAATTTTTTTATATGGGGGGGGGGGTCCACAAGAAGTCCCAAAACTATGAAAACAAAATAAAAAGTGGGTTATTTTGTCCACCCATTTGTTTGGGTGGGAGACTTTCCCCAGGTTTCTATACAGCAATAATTTTAGTTAGTTTGTTTAGACATGCTAGAAGAGTTCTGTAAAGGTCGCTTATTTTGACGCAGGCGGGCACGCAAGTGGCGGCGACTGTGGCGTAGCGATTGTTACATTACAACACAACACAGTGGCGCAGCGATTGTTACATCTACAACACAACACAGTGGCTCAGCGATTGTTACATCTACAACACAACACAGTGGCGCAGCGATTGTTACATCTACAACACAACACAGTGGCGCAGCGATTGTTACATCTACAACAAAACACAGTGGCGCAGCGATTGTTACATCTACAACACAGCACAGTGGCGCAGCGATTGTTACATCTACAACACAGCACAGTGGCGCAGCAATTGTTACATCTACAACACAACACAGTGGCGCAGCGATTGTTACATCTACAACACAACACAGTAGCGCAGCGATTGTTACATCTACAACACAGCACAGTGGTGCAGCGATTGTTACATCTACAACACAACACAGTGGTGTAGCGAACTTAACTCGCGCCTGGGGGGGGGCACAATACCTTTTTAGCGCCTTTTTAGAATACTAAACCTAATACAACGAGATTCTTCCACTTCGGAATCAAAACTATGACTTAAAATCCTCACTATGAAACTGATGACGATAAACGAGTATCCAAGTCAACACAATCCCCTCATCTCATTGGACGACCAATCGGAGCATTGTACCACTAAGGTCAAGGATTATTCTATTTTACAGGTATTAGGGGGTTCGTCCTATGATACGCAGGGCCGGCCTTACGAATAGCGGGGCTCAATTTACCAAAATGCTTGCGAGTCCCTTCTTCTAATTGTTTTTTTACAACATTATGGAGTTGGATGGTGTGGTGTGTGGTTTGGGTTTAGATCGGTAGCGTGCTATTCAACTACGATTCATACTTGACATTCTCCTTAATTAATACAAAGACGAGATAGTCGCTGATACATTCTTTAATATCGAAGACAATATGATAATAATATAATATATGTAATATAACATGTGGTACTGACTGACGTTGTTGACAAATCAATATTAAATAAGAGGTACTTCCATAAGAATCGAACTAGTACTAAGCAAGCGACACGTCCTGCTATCTCAAAACAAAAACAATTCACTTACGATTCAAGACTAATTGGTATCCAAGTAAAATGACAAGTGACGTTTCACTACGTCACATAACTACATTAAAATTTATACTCTCTAGTCAATTAAAAAAGTGTGCTTATTCACACATGCACAAATAGAATAATGTTATAATTAACTCCTTCACACCTCCCCTATTATATTATTAATGCTAAATGTAAATAGCGGAGCCCCTTGCTAGGCGCGGGGGCCCAATTTGGAACAATTGGTCCAATCGGCTTAAGGCCGGCCTCGATGATAGGGGATATAAAAAACGACTTCTTCACACCGAGATGAGCGCTGGGAGCCGTATAGAATTGCACGAGGCGCCCATTATGTCTTTAGGATGGGGCATTCGATGTATCCGTGATAAAATATCCCGGATTGATTATTTTATTAGAAGTTTTAGCGACCCCTCCTAAAATCTGAGGGGGTCGGGCCCTGACCCTAACCTATAATTTGAGAACAAATAACTTAAAACATTGATATGGAGAGATGGAGATGGGGGTGAGATGGAGGGAGGGGTGATCGGAGATGGAATACCCTCCATACAAGCCCCCCCCCACACACACACCATCCCCATCGAAATGTGGTGTACATCAGTGGACGCAACTGATAGAATTGACCGGCTACCCCCAACCACACCCCCTCCCCTAATCTGATTGCATTACAGCTAGATCAATGTCTTTGTCCTGGTTACACAGTGCAGGAGGTGAATAGAAATGAAGTGTATGGGCGGGTTGGGTTGAGAGGGGGTGTGAATCACGTCACATGACTGTACCAGGAGCTCTGGGGCATGGCACAAACTCTCCAAGTCCACATTTGGCACAGTGACTTATGTATCTATATGTATATCATTTATATACCAGCTGTACCCTGCAAAAAACTTTTGCTTAGAGTTATATCCCCTTCGGTTTGATCGGTAGGCTATGTTATTTTTAGTTTCGGGCAGATCCGATTTTTTTTCATGATTGTATTTTAAACTGGAATACTGTTCTATCAATTCTTTACTTTCGATCTCACGCAGAACCCAGATCGCTATTATTTACATAGATTGTTGCATGTGTTTAGTACAAACGCCTTTCGATACATCGCCTTCAGTATCACGTGAACCAGAGCCGTGGCTAGCTATTGCGGCGCCCTGTTGTGCGAGTTACATTTTTTGGCGCCCTCTTCCCTATTTGAAAATTGCAAAAAAAAAAAACCATTTCCCAGCAACCCTCAGTACGCTTCTTCCTACGCTACTGACCTAAAACAACAGCTGCTATTATGAATATGCTGATAGGTGACAGCACCGGGCTTTCACTTCCAAAATGCCCCCTCCCCAACCCCAGACATCCAGTACAAATTACCATCTTATCTTTCTCAATTATCCAGCCCTACCCCCTCCTTTCCACCGACAGCTAAATTGACCCATGGGTCCCCGGACATGTCCCAGCATCCCACAGCTCGCTCCCTACGCTATTGACCTAAAACAGTCCACAGCCGCTACTATGGATTGGCTGATAGGTGACAGCACCGGGCTTTCACTTGCAAAATGCCCCGAGCCCCCCCCCATATCCAGTAAAACATATTAACATCTTATTTGTCTTAATTATTTCCACCGACAGCTAAATTGACCCATGGGCCCCCCAGACATATCCCAAAAAAATCTCGACCCGGAGTCTTTATTAGTCTTTGAACGATTCTACAAGGGGACGGATGGTCGTGCGGTAACGCGCTCGACTGTCGACCTGAGGGAATTTTTTTTCAAGTCTTGGCTCAAGTTCCCGATATATCTCTCGTGGTGTCTCCGTGGGCATCGCACTATAGGCTATGGTGTGAATGAAAGAAGGGCACCATAAAAACCGTCCCATTAGTGGTTTACAGGATCTAAGAGATTTCATCTCATCCTTACAAGGACTTCACACACACTTAAAAAATAACAGATCACAGATAGACGGATAACGAATTCCACACAGACTTATTACACCTTTCCTCTCAACTTGATCATCTGCAAGTTATTGTTCTGCATCCATTAAGAAGTCATTCGTTTTTTTTTTAGCTAATCACCGAGACTGGACGCGAAATTTTACCCGTACATGTACACAAGTCACAGTCATGGCTTGTTGCACTCAAGGTTTTGATGTACAAAGCCAAAATCGTGGCTTGTTGCACTCAAGGTTTTGTTGTACACGCCAGGATCGTGGCTTGTTACACTCAAGGTTTTATTTTACAAAGCCAGGATCGTGGCTTATAACATTGTATTGGGTTTAAACAGGTACATATTTTTTTTTGTTCCTTTGCCCGTCACTGTTTTATTATTTCCCAAAACGTTAACTCCAACCCTACTGGTCAAGTTCTCTTCCCGCCCCCCCCCCGTTTTTTTTTTGTGTGTTTCTTACGACTGAGATGTCCACTTTGTGGTCTTCACTGGTCAAACATCACCACCCTCCACCTCTACCCACCTCACTCTCATTCCCAGGCCTGAGCTTTCATTGGTTTCTTCCTATTAACCTCTCGACAGCAAAATTATCCACCCTCTCCCCCGTCTCTACATCTTCTTCATCATATCCCTACCTACCTACCTCTACTTTTAATTAAAGAAATCTTACATTCCTCTAGGATTAGGGGAGGGGGGGACGGGGAGGGGGGAAGTAGGAGACACAATGATCGATAGTCTATTCGAAATCAATCACATTAACGACCGTAGGGTTTATTAAAATCTCAGCGTTTTGATATCGTACTGCTGCGATTTACTTTGTAACTGTAGTCTTTGTTTCTGTTGAAATTTAAGAGGTTGTGATTGTAAGATTTAAGAGGTTGTGATTGTAAGATATAAGAGGTTGTGATTGTAAGATATAAGAGGTTGTGATTGTAAGATATAAGAGGATGTGATTGAAAGATATAAGAAGGATGTGATTGTAAGATATAAGAGGATGTGATTGTAAGATATAAGAAGGATGTGATTGTAAGATATAAGAGGATGTGATTGTAAGATATAAGAAGGATGTGATTGTAAGATATAAGAGGTTGTGATTGTAAGATATAAGAGGATATGATTGTAAGATATAAGAGGATGTGATTGAAAGATATAAGAGGATGTGATTGTAAGATATAAGAAGGATGTGATTGAAAGATATAAGAGGATGTGATTGTAAGATATAAGAAGCTGTTATTTTAACATAAACGGACAGGACTATATAGGCCTAACTTGTGAATAGAAAGCGCAAGAGGAGTGGGAAGGACCGGAATGGTGTAAGGAAGAGGGGGGAAAGAAAGGGTAAAGGGGTGGGGCTAGTAACTAAAGTGTGCGATTTCTAAGTTAATAAAACAGAAATACAGGCAACAAAAGTACTATCATGTAAATCGTGATAAATGTCTTGAAAAAAAAAAAAAGAAATAGTTAATTTGCATAAACAGTTAAGTGTCACTGAGATATATAAAAAAAACAAAATTCAAATATCATCTGGACCCCGAAGATGGGAGTGGGGAGGGGGAAGGGAGCAATGGGGGTGGAGGGGCGTTTATCGGATGAGGTTCGTGTTTTATTACCGGCTTGACTCCGGGTAAGTAGCCAAGAAGTTGAAAGATTTATCTGTTTTCAGAGAGCATTTCCCCCGGTTCTTGTCTGGTAGCGCTCATACCGGAAACTGCTACACTGTGTTACAAATAATAACGTCATTGCCGTGAACCGGTATCAACCCGGAGTGCAAGTCTGATAATCCTATCCGTTTAACACGCCGATGTAGCTACCCATACTGTCGATAATCGTCCAGCTATCTGAACGTAGTTACTAGTGTTAGCTATACGCACGTAGATACTAGTATAGCTATCTGAACGTAGTTACTAGCATAGCTAGACTTACGTAGATGCTCTTGCGGGTTTTTTTTTCTTTCTTGTAGGTGGATTCTCAGGTAACTTACTATCTGTGCGATAATACTATCAGTACATGATTTATTTTAATATATATATTTATGTATTTATTTCAGCGATGGGCGTATGAGGTTACATCACTGAATTTCTGTTTATTAAATTGGGTTCACTTTATTCAGGGTAAACCAAAAATGCCAGTTATATCAAGGTTACAGGAAACTTCTTTGGCAATCTGCCAATATTTAATTTAAAAAAAAAAATGTGTCGATGGGTTTGCAAGATACCCCGAAAATGGACACAGTTGTATATTATCGCAAATACCTTTTCTAGATAATGCTAATTCACTATCATATGTCATTTTAGTCCTCAGACGGAAGTGAATCATATCATAGGCGTAGCGATGGGTGGGCAACAGGGGGCCCCGAGCGCTACTTACAAAGGGGCACCAAATGGTATATTTTACATATAATGTTATATGGTTTTCGAATTGGGGGGGGGGCGCTAAAAAGGTATTGTGCCCCGGGCGCGAGTTAAGCTCGCTACGGCACTGAATCATATACATGGTGTATGGGCCACCGACATTTTGTACTTTGGCGCTAAGCACACTGGCATACATAATTTATCCGCAAAGCTATTTTAAATCGGGTTTGGGGTGATATTATTGAAACAAATTTTATTTTGAAAGATATTATATTTTGGCATAAAAGAGCACACGTTCATTGTTGCACTGACATAAATAACTTAAGACCACACTTGACATTAAAACGATGTAAAAAAAAATAATTAAATTTATTTCCGTTTTTTAATTTTTATATCAGCTTATCATGGGGTGAATCTAAAAAAAAATATAAAAGCTCCATGAAAAAAACCGAGTCCATGTGTTAGATAATCCACTTCCTGTATTTCTTGAGGCAATTTTTGAGAATTACGTCATCAAAAAATGTACATATGTATTGTAACACTATATTTTTGTATATATTATGTTATGTACTTGTTGATGTAATGCTTCTCCAAGGTAACACTGTGTGTTCCTCACTACTGCTTCAGATAACTATACTGGTTTTATGTAGCTGCCGATATCATAACTGGTTTATAATCTTAAGTAGCGTTCAGTCTCGTTGCACTCTCAAACAACACACCAATCAATGAGGCAAAGTTCCACGATTCAATTATATTTATTCAACAATAAGAAAACATATGTAATCTGAACTTGTTGCAGCAGTATTCACAAAAATGCTTCGTACACAATATAACACGTAATATTCTGTGTCCCCGAAAGGATTATACAGACATACTTTGACACTTAGTATCCTGGGTCCCCGAAAGGATTATTCAGAGATACTTCAATAAAATAGACTTTGACTGTGTACTGTAAAACTCAATAACTTAATAGCTTGTGCCTCTATTATTTCTCCACTAACTTCTCCTTTGACTATCTCTACAACTGGTGTCCTTATGTCTCTATCGTCAGTCTGTCGAACTGTCGGTCTGTACAAATTTCCGTTACCTCTGTTATTTATGTGTTGGTGAATTATCACGTGCCCCAAACGCCCAGAACTTTTGATTGGTTCCCTAACACCCTTTCTAACTCATCTTCATATTAATGACTCTTATTCCAGCCTAGGGATTGGTGCGGCTAAAAACTCACTCTGGGCTAGTATTCCTTTGTCTGCCTAATTACATCTATCGTCACCTATCTCTGGGGGTCATAACCTGTGGTGACAACCAATTTTACCCTAAACAAAGATCAACCGCTGGAATTCTAGTTATCAAAACATATGACTGTATCATGGACCCATGAGTTTGACAGTGGTTCTAAAATTGTATAGACCTATCTAAAGCTATTGTTACATGCATAAAACTTTTTTGCACCAGCGGCCATGATAGCAGCCACACTGGCTTTGTAGACCTTCAGACAGGACCAAGAACAGATGGATGGAATGTTGAAATGAACCACTATAAATTACAGGTACAACATTTTCTAATGCTGTGCATCACTCTCAAGCGAGTTGCGGGCCTATCAGACAGTCCGGTTGGCCGTATCAAACAGTCTGGTTGGCCGTATCAAACAGTCTGGTTGGCCGTATCAAACAGTCTGGTTGGCCGTATCAAACAGTCTGGTTGGCCGTATCAAACAGTCCGGTTGGCCGTATCAAACAGTCTGGTTGGCCGTATCCAACAGTCCAGTTGGCCGTATCAAACAGTCCAGTTGGCCGTATCAAACAGTCTGGTTGGCCGTATCATAAGTCTGATGGGCCGTATCAAACAGTCTGGTTGGCCGTATCAAACAGTCCGGTTGGCCGAATCAAACAGTCTGATTGGTCGTATCAAACAGTCTGCTGGGCCGTATCAAACAATCTGATTGGCTGAATCATACAGTCGGATGGACCGTATCAAACAGTACGGTGGGCCGTATCAAACAGTCCAGTGGGCCGTATCAAACAGTCTGGTTGGCCGTATCAAACAGTCTGATGGGCCGTATCAAACAGTCCAGTGAGTCGTTGTTGGCCCATGGCTGATCTAAGCGTTATATCTATGGTGAGAAAAAAATTCAGTAGCAATATACTCTGTAAATACATAAGTAAATGACGTCACAAATATGAGTAATGTTACTTAAAGCAGGGCCGTCTTTAAATTTGGACCTGATCGGGCACTCGCCCCGGGGGGGGGCGAGGGTTTGAGGAGGAAGGGAAGCCCACTTGTATCGATATCAGCACTCCTCTGCACACTATTAAATAATTTTTTATCAATTAAGTGGTTGATTTAGGGGATTTCTCAGCACACTAGATTGATTCTCCCAGGGGGTGGAAGGTGGGATGGGGGGGGGGCTTATATTGCTGTTAAGACATCCCTGGTTTTTCAGAGCACCGAATAACGGCCATAGCTGATAAATTAACAATAGTCAATAAAATCAGTAGTCCTATTTATCCGGGTATTTCGTCGTTAAATATTTGAATATCAAAGATGGCTGACATCGTCGCCCGCAGATACTTTGTTGTTGCTGTTGTTGTTGTTGTTGTCGTTGTCTTTTGTTTGTTTTGATCGGTGTGTGCGTGAAGTGGAACGCGTGAAACACGAAGAAAAAATAACTGTCTAGTGATTCTTTAAGGGGAAGTGGCTTTATGTGTTTGACAGATGTACGTCCCGTCTACCAGTACAAAATGGGTCCACCGCCAGTCCAGAAGTCCAGCAGTGAACGGATGAAATGTAATGGACCTGACCTGCCTAAGGAATGACCTTGTTTTACAATTGTAAATATGTGTGCTAAGTCCAGCTGTGTAAACATCAAATTATGTAAATATGTGTGTTAAGTCCAGCTGTGTAAACATCAAATATATGTAAATTTGTGTGTAATGCCCAGCTGTGTAATCATCATATATATAAAAATATGTATGTAAAGTCCAGCTGTATAATCATCATATATGTAAATATGTGTATACAGTCCATCTGTATAATCATCATATATATGTAAATATGTGTGTAAAGTCCAGCTGTATAATCATATATATATATATGTAAATATGTGTGTAAATTCCAGCTGTATAAACATCAAATATATAAATGTGTGTGTAATGTCCAGCTGTGTAAACATCAAATATATGTAAATATGTGTGTAATGCCCAGCTGTGTAATCATCATATATATAAAAATATGTGTGTAAAGTCCAGCTGTATAATCATCATATATATGTAAATATGTGTGTAAAGTCCATCTGTATAATCATCATATATATGTAAATATGTGTGTAAAGTCCAGCTGTATAATCATATATATATATATATATGTAAATATGTGTGTAAAGTCCAGCTGTGTAAACATCAAATATATAAATGTGTGTGTAATGTCCAGCTGTGTAAACATCAAATATATGTAAATATGTGTGTAAAGTCCAGCTGTGTAAACACCAAATATTTGTAAATATGTGTGTAAAGTCCAGCTGTGAAAACATCAAATATATGTAAATGTGGGTGTAAAGTCCAGCTGTGTAAACATCAAATATATATATATATATATATATATATATATATATATATATATATATATATATATATATAAAGATTAACTCTACTCATTCTCATATTTTTTTATCTAAATAATTTTTTAAAAAATGTTTAAATCCATAATTTCTTCATATGTGCTTCTGTTTATTCGTATGTTTGTTTCATTTCAACATTTGTCCATCTTGTGTTCATATGTAATACTTGCTCCTTATTGCTTCCATTTTGTTTATATGTTGTTCTTTGTATTGTTTATCAATGATTGTTATTCGGTACTTTCTCCCGTTCAACTCTCCAATTATTTGTTTTGATAATGGTATCCATCAATGCTTCCATCTTTAGACGGTTCTTTAAAAAAAACAAAAAAACTATTCAATATACGACGCTTCAACTCAGTGGCGCAGTGAGCTTAACTCGCGCCCGGGGCACAATACCTTTTTAGCGCCCCCCCTCCCCATTCAAAAACAACATAATATTATATGTAAATATACTATCTGGCGGCCCTTTGTGAGTAGCGCCCGGGGCATGATGCATCCCCTTGCCTACCCCTCGCTACGCCACTGCTTTAACTATTTTATTCTTCATTGTCTTAAACTAACTCTGGTATTCACGTGAGCAGACCAGTCGCTCACATAATTGGGCTCCCTTCGAAGCGGGCCTTTGCGCTAGTTGAATTTACTCTCAGCTAGTAATGTCTTAACACAATACACACATTAATCCATTGTGCAGCTAAACTATCTATATAAATAATAGCGGTGTGGGTTCTGCGCTAAATCGAAAGTAAAGAATTAATACAACGGTATTCCAGTTTAAAATCGTCAAACGTAAACAATAGTCATAAAAAATCATGAAAAAATCGGTTCTGTCCTAAACCAAAAATAACCTTAGCCTATTGATCAAACTTAAGGGAATATAATAGCTCTATGCAAAGATCTTGCAGGGTACAGCTAGTATATATATACAGTCGATTCCGCTGAATTGGGACACATCGGGACCGAGGCTTTTTGTCCCAATTAAGCGGCTGTCCCAATTAAACATACAAATTTACTATTGGCTTCTTGGTTTGGTTTCTTTAGCTTTGTCCCAAATAAGCGGCTGTCCCAATTAAGCGTAATCCACTGTATTTATATATATTTATCAAGCATGTACTTGTGTGTGTGTGTGAATGTCTGAAAGTTGAATAAAAATTTAGTAACAGTTAGTAAAATGACATGTATTCTAAAATCATTTCGTGTTATGCACACAAAACTGTTATTTAAAAAAAAACAGGCCAGAAATGAACCCAGAACATCTTTCTGCTTAGACTCCCTGTCCCTTTTAACCATCTCTAGCTTGCTCGTCTTGAATATAATATCACCAAATTACTTTGCCTGATCAGATTATCTGCCACAACGTTCATACTGAAATAACTTCTTTTTTTTTTTGCTTCTTTTACTTGTGCTTTTTTCATTTCTCCTTCTTTCTCGTCTCTGAATCAAACACACAATCAAACACACAAACAAACGCATTCCTATCTTACTCTCTTCAATTTCTTTCTCTCTTTCTCTCTCGGCATCTATGTCTCTCCTCTCCACTCTCTCTCTCTCTCTCTCTCTCTCGGTCTCTCTTCACGCGATCTGTTGGTGATCACAGCCAAGCCTGCCCCCCCCCCGTCTTTCCAGCCTTTGGCTGTTCGAACGTGCAATAGACAGCAAGTGAGCACAAGTGGGTGAATACATACATACACACACCAAACTCTGAAGTGAGTACATCGGTTTTTTGGACTTATACATTTTCACGTATTGCATGTCGCTCTGGTTCTCTTCTTGTCGATTATTCTCTTGATTCTAGTGGACAAGTAGGGAGTGCACCACTATTTGAAGTTTTCTCCAATTGTGTGTTTATGTGTGTGAGTGTGTGTGTGTGTGCGTGTGTGTAACCAACAAACGTGATAATATTATTTCTCTTTTTGTTCAGAAATATAATTCAACTTTTTGGATTGTATATTTAATGTGATTTTTTTGAGTTTCGTTTCGTTATTTCGGACATTTAATTCACATGTTTTATATTATGTTGGCTTTTTCTGGATCTAACAGGTTTACGTGAGTAGAAATGAACGGGAGAAGGATATTTTTAATTTGGTATTTTTTCATTATTTTGACACAGACATGTATGACGATCTAGCATTATTGTACTTTATATTGGTTTTTTGTGTCACTAACATACATAAAATATACATGCTATCGCCTTCACCAACAACACCCCCCCCCCCACCCCTCAGCCTCCAAACTAGTCCGCGACATGGATATAAAGAGTCTTGTCACATCACGACCAGGGATTGGGAGGAGGTAAGGGTGTGGGGTGGTGGTGGTGGGGGAGGGCGCTAGCTGGGCGCTGCGGGCGAAGAGGGTGAAACTTCAAATGCGAGCTTCTTTTAAGTAGAGCAACTTTGTTGAAATTATGGAGCAAAATAAAAACTGTTTAGGGTAGCACATGAAAAAAAAAAGGGGGAAATATTTCATAAACATTTACATAACGGCTGAATGTAGGGTAGCAGCTTTAGTCTGGGTCTGCTTGAAAACGTTCAGAGTCGAATTAGTAAATAATTAGGTCACTTCTGAACCATAATTGGTGGGCGAAATGAGGACGTAAACTATGACAGTAGAATTAAGAAAAAAACCAGTCGCGTGATTATGTGTGCTTAGTAATATAAACAACACCTGACAATCATACAATCGTACATGTGTAATATTTTCGTTGACTGGTATTACAATCTGTATTATTGTTATTTTGGTTATTGTTATACATTCCGTTAGTGAATGTGTTTCGCAGTTTCGCTGTCTACGGTCAAACTCGTTTTGAAAGTGAATATTTGACAACACGGCTTGTAAATAGTTTGGAATGGTTTCGGACGTTAATGTCATACATGCATACGTACACACATACATACATACAAACATACATACATACAAATATACATACATACATACATACATACATTCATACATTCATACATTCATACATACAAACATACATACATACAAATAAACATACATACGTACATACAAACATACATACAAACATACATACAAACATACATACATACAAATATACATACATACGTACATACAAACATACATACATGCATACATACATACATACAAACATACATACATACATACATACACACATACATACATACATACATACATGCATAATACATACATACAAACATACATTCATGCATACATATAAATACATACATACATACATACATACACACATACATACATACATTCATACATACATACATACATACATACACACATACATACATTCATACATACATACATACATACATACACACATACATACACACATACATACACACATACATACATACATACATACATACACACATACATACATACATTCATACATACATACATACACACATACATACATACATACATACACACATACATACATACATTCATACATACATACATACATACATACACACATACATACATTCATACATACATACATACATACATACACACATACATACACACATACATACACACATACATACATACATACATACATACACACATACATACATACATACATACAAACACATACATACATACATTCATACATACATACACACATACATACATACATAGATTCATACATACATACATACATACACACATACAGTTATAAATGGTTAAGTGCTTAGATCAGAAGCACTACATCCCATTTGGCGGAACTTTTCTTTATTTCATGGCTCAAATTTCTTAGCAGCTTGATATTTCTCATAAGTTCTAATCAAACTGACGTCTTAGTTCTTACATTAACAGTTTTTACATTAATAGTTCTTACATTAACAGTTCTTACATTAATAGTTCTTACATTAACAGTTCTTACATTAATATTTCTTACATTAACAGTTCTTACTTTAATAGTTCTTACATTAACAGTTCTTACATTAACAGCTCTTACATTAATAGGTCTTATATTAACAGTTCTTACATTAATAGTTCTTAATAATTACATGTATAGTTCCTACATTAATAGTTCTTGCATTAATAATTTGCAATAATAGTTCTTACATTTATAGTTCTCAATTATTACATTAATAGTTCCTACATTATAGTACCTTTATTAACATTTCTTACATTAATAGATCTTACATTAATAGTATCTACATTAATAGGTCCAATATTAATAGTTCCTACATTAATAGTTCCAGTATTAATAGTTCCTACACTAATAGTTCCTACACTAATAGTTGCTACATTTAATAGTTCCTGCATTTAATAGTTCCTACATTTAATAGTTCCTACATTTAATAGTTCCTACATTTAATAGTTCCCATATGAATAGTTCATACATTAATAGTTCCTACACTAATAGTCGCCACACTAATAGTTCCTACATTTAATAGTTCCTACATTGAATAGTTCCTACATTTAATAGTTCCCATATGAATAGTTCATACATTAATAGTTCCTACACTAATAGTCGCCACACTAATAGTTCCTACATTTAATAGTTCCTACATTGAATAGTTCCTACATTTAATAGTTCCCATATGAATAGTTCATACATTAATAGTTCCTACACTAATAGTCGCCACACTAATAGTTCCTACATTTAATAGTTCCTACATTGAATAGTTCCTATATGAATAGTTTCTACATGAATATTTCTTCCATCTATAAGTTCAAAGTCAGGCCAACATCAGCCAACCAATGGTCTGTCATAAATCATACAACTTTTGTTTTGTTTTCACAAATTGTTCTCCTTCACATTTTTCTTTTACAAACACAAGGACTGGCTCAGGTCAAATGTACAGAAGTTATTTTTTTTTTTACAAACACATGGATTGGCTCAGGTCAAATGTACAGAAGTTATTTTTTTTTTACAAACACATGGGCTGGCTCAGGTCAAATGTACAGAAGTTATTTTTTTTTACAAACACATGGACTGGCTCAGGTCAAATGTACAGAAGTTATTTTTTTTACAAACACATGGACTGGCTCAGGTCAAATGTACAGAAGTTATTTTTTTTTTACAAACACATGGACTGGCTCAGGTCAAATGTACAGAAGTTATTTTTTTTTTACAAACACATGGACTGGCTCAGGTCAAATGTACAGAAGTTATTTTTTTACAAACACATGGACTGGCTCAGGTCAAATGTACAGAAGTTATTTTTTTTACAAACACATGGACTGGCTCAGGTCAAATGTACAGAAGTTATTTTTTTACAAACACATGGACTGGCTCAGGTCAAATGTACAGAAGTTATTTTTTTACAAACACATGGACTGGCTCAGGTCAAATGTACAGAAGTTATTTTTTTACAAACACATGGACTGGCTCAGGTCAAATGTACAGAAGTTATTTTTTTTTACAAACACATGGACTGGCTCAGGTCAAATGTACAGAAGTTATTTTTTTTTACAAACACATGGACTGGCTCAGGTCAAATGTACAGAAGTTATTTTTTTTTTACAAACACATGGACTGGCTCAGGTCAAATGTACAGAAGTTATTTTTTTTACAAACACATGGACTGGCTCAGGTCAAATGTACAGAAGTTATTTTTTACAAACACATGGACTGGCTCAGGTCAAATGTACAGAAGTTATTTTTTTACAAACACATGGACTGGCTCAGGTCAAATGTACAGAAGTTATTTTTTTTACAAACACATGGACTGGCTCAGGTCAAATGTACAGAAGTTATTTTTTTTACAAACACATGGACTGGCTCAGGTCAAATGTACAGAAGTTATTTTTTTTTACAAACACATGGACTGGCTCAGGTCAAATGTACAGAAGTTATTTTTTTTTTACAAACACATGGACTGGCTCAGGTCAAATGTACGGAAGTTATTTTTTTTTACAAACACATGGATTGGCTCAGGTCAAATGTACAGAAGTTATTTTTTTTTTACAAACACATGGATTGGCTCAGGTCAAATGTACAGAAGTTATTTTTTTTTACAAACACATGGACTGGCTCAGGTCAAATGTACAGAAGTTATTTTTTTTACAAACACATGGACTGGCTCAGGTCAAATGTACAGAAGTTATTTTTTTTACAAACACATGGACTGGCTCAGGTCAAATGTACAGAAGTTATTTTTTTTACAAACACATGGACTGGCTCAGGTCAAATGTACAGAAGTTATTTTTTTTACAAACACATTGACTGGCTCAGGTCAAATGTACAGAAGTTATATTTTTTTACAAACACATGGACTGGCTCAGGTCAAATGTACAGAAGTTATTTTTTTTTACAAACACATGGACTGGCTCAGGTCAAATGTACAGAAGTTATTTTTTTTACAAACACATGGTCTGGCTCAGGTCAAATGTACAGAAGTTATTTTTTTTACAAACACATGGTCTGGCTCAGGTCAAATGTACAGAAGTTATTTTTTTTACAAACACATGGTCTGGCTCAGGTCAAATGTACAGAAGTTATTTTTTTTACAAACACATGGTCTGGCTCAGGTCAAATGTACAGAAGTTATTTTTTTTACAAACACATGGTCTGGCTCAGGTCAAATGTACAGAAGTTTTTTTTTTTTTTACTAAGCAACCCCCTCCCTCCCTCCCTCCCTCCCTTCCCACACCCACCCTTCCCTACCCCCGCAGGTTCACTTCTCAAAGACAACAACAACCTGAACACAATTTTAAGTTGATCCTTGCCGATGGAGGGTTGTGGGGGGGGGGGGGGATAGGGCGAGTCAGATGTACAATTTTTTAGTAAATTGCTATAGAATGACTTTAAACAATTGTTGGTAGTGTGTATAAAGAGGTCCCGCTCCCAGTTGGTGGATATTGTCTTGGGGGGGGGGGGGGGGTCCGTAGATAAGATGACGAATGTCCTCTCTTCTCTCCCCCCCTCCCAAAACCCCTCCCTCACCGGAAAAACACAAAATTGAAAGAAGTAGTTAATAAAGACATATCTGGTCGTGAAATAGAGGAACCTAATAATGGCAAAAAACAAAAACAAAAATATGCTCATTCTGTGGTGAATAGTCGAAATAACAAAAGCGTGTTTGATGCTGTGATTTATCGTGCACGTTGTATAGCGAACAGTCAAAATTATGTAATAAAAATGAACGTCGCGCTTTACGTACAAACATACATACACACATTTGGTTTATTGATTTCATGAAAGGATGGATGAATGAGTTGATGGATAGATAAAGGGATGGAAGGATGGATAGATGGATAGATAGGTGTATTGATGGATGGATCGGTGAATGAATGGATGAATAGATGGATGGATGGACAAATGGATGAATAGATTATTGAATAGAGGGATTGTTGAATGAATAGATGATTGGATCAATCGATGGTTTATTGAATTGATGGATAAATGGATGAATGGACGAATGGATGGATGAATTGATATATAGAGGATAGTGATGACAATCCACAATGTAATATATTTGACACATTTCCCCAGAATTTTCCTATACATTGCATGAAAATTTCTACGAGCTCGAAACAGTAAAGTCCATACAGACAGAAATCACCCATACAGACAGAAATCACCCATACAGACAGAAATCACCCCAGACAGAAATCACCCATACAGACAGAAATCACCCATACAGACAGAATTCACCCTTACAGACAGAAATCACCCATACAGACAGAAATCACCCTTACAGACAGAAATCAACCATACAGACAGAATCAACCATACAGACAGAAATCACCCATACAGACAGAAATCACCCATACAGACAGAAATCACCCTTACAGACAGAATTCACCCTTACAGACAGAAATCACCCATACAGACAGAAATCACCCTTACAGACAGAAATCAACCATACAGACAGAATCAACCATACAGACAGAAATCACCCATACAGACAGAAATCACCCATACAGACAGAAATCACCCTTACAGACAGAAATCACCCATACAGACAGAAATCACTCATACAGACAGAAATCACCCTTACAGACAGAAATCAACCATACAGACAGAATCAACCATACAGACAGAAATCACCCATACAGACAGAAATCACCCATACAGACAGAAATCACCCATACTTATAGCTGTTGTTACCTTCAAGGGGGAGGGCAGCCAGGTAGGTAGGTACCTATTCGCTAGGTCACCTTTACTCTAGATCAAAATCACGGCATTGATTGAGATTTGAGCCCAATAGTCTTCAGGATAAAAATCGATATCATCGATGACGAAGCCCTTCCCCCACCCCACCTACGCTCCCTCCCCCTCTCCCTCCCTCACAGGGCGCATGTATTGAATGAGTACCATGTGGGTGTGCTGCTCACTAGTTGTAACAAACAGTGTCGCTGAAAGTAGGTGAGACACACCGACCGGTACATGACTAGCCTGGTATGTTGTTACATTCTCAACAACTGACCTGAGAATGGCAGGCTAAGTGTGAAGTGATGTTGGGGTCACTTACACATTTGTGGGATTGGTGTGAAGTGATGTTGGGGTCACTTAAACATTTGTGGGACTAGTGTTGTTATTGTTTTGTTGTTGTTGTTATGTCAAAAGGTTTTTTACTTGGAAAAGTAAATCTTTTTTTTTAACTCGCGGCACACTTGAACTGTTGCTAAAATGTTCGCGGCACATCAAAAAAAAAGCGATATATATATATATATATATATATATATATATATATATATATATATATATACACACACATAGGTACACACATAGGTACACACTGCACACATAGGTACACATAGATACACATAGGTACACACTACACACATAGGTACACACATAGGTACACACTACACACATAGGTACACACTACACACATAGGTACACACATAGGTACACACTACACACATAGGTACACACTACACACATAGGTACACATAGGTACACATTACACACATAGGTACACATAGATACACATAGGTACACATAGGTAAACACTACACACATAGGTACACACTACACACACAGGTACACACTTAAACCTATACAACATTTATTGGGATGTTTTATTGAAGCTTAGCCGGTGTAGTTTTTGGCTCATTATTATAAAGAGTTTTTTTTTTTTCAGTATTCAACTGTAAACTTCAAAACATAATAAACTGATCGATTGCAATAATCACAAAGATGAAACCAATCTTAATTTCGTAGTGCGAAATTGGACATTTTGAAAAATCTGCTTAACAATTCAGTCGTTATTTAATCTTCTAAGCTACGCCATTCCTTAGTGTTTACGCACACATCTTCTAACATCGCGTCGTAGACACAATACTTTAAACACACTCAAATCAATTTACGCGTTTCCTTACAATTTATGTTTTGTATGCCGAGTCAATACATCGTGATGTTTTAATGTCGCTTTATCAGTCCGCTTTCCTATAACGACGCAACATATTACTCTGATCTGTTACATTAATGATGAGTATGGACTAAATCACTCTGTCTTAACATAACGGTGCTTATTTGTGTATTTGCTGACTTTTGTAGAACATTTATCAAATGAAACGTTAACTTAGGATTCTGCTGTGTACCTGCGCTTTACGCCGCCGTATTTGAGTGTTTCTGTGAACAATTTAATTATTATTTCGTTTATTATCTTTTTCCTTTATGATTTTTGTATTTCGATATGTGTGTTATTTCACGCAGGGTCGTACAGCCCAATTAATCGTATGTATAAATTATGTAAAAACGGTTTAAATGATTAGGACGGTTTTTCATTCGGCACCAAGATTTCCCGGGAAACGCTGTGTATTATTAAACACTTAGTGTGCATGTATGTATTTATATGAAAGCATACATAAAGCGCCTTATTTCTGGTGGAACGGCTTTCTGGCACCATTTTTTTTTCGTACTGCACAACATTTTCAGTGTTATTACTTTATGACGCGACGGACGTAAATAGGAGTTCAGGTACCTTTTTATTTTAGAAAAAAAAGCACTGCTTACATGCATGTAACATACATACATAGATACATATAATATACATATATACATACATATGATATACATGCAGGCATACATATAATATACATACAGGCATTATATAATATACATACATACATACATACATACATACATACATACATACATACATACATACATACATACATACATACATACATACATACATACATACATACATACACATACATTCATTTATTGTTCTAAATTTTTTATCATAAATGTTTATAATATTTGAGCTTGTATACTTCTGTATTGTTATGTAAGTGAAACACATCTGTGTAGTTCTGCACTCAATACTTCTGTATTGTTATGTAAATTGAACACATCTGTGTAGTTCTGCACTCAATACTTATTTATTGTTATGTAAATGGAACACATCTGTGTAATTCTGCACTCAATACTTCTGTATTTTTTCTGTACTGCATACACACAGTAAAACTTCAAGTTGCAAAAAACTAAAATAGACCGGAAGTAGATAACTGTTTTTAATCCGAATTAGTATTTAGAATCTCTGCTATCATTTATCTCACTGTGTATCGATCCACCAATCATTATATTCTGTCGTCAAATAAATCAGTCGATGTCCGTTGGTATTCGTCCAACTATTTACTCATCTCTATAACTATGTATCTAAGAATGTATCTCTCTGTTTATATATTCATTTGGAAACAACTAGCTGTACTAGAAAATAAATAACCGCTCAACTAACTACGTCACTAATTGCAGCATTCAATGAGCCACCCACCAACTGCAACATTCAGCGCGCCACTAACTCCAGAGCTCAGGGTGCCATTAATCGCAACACTTCGTGCGTCACTAACTACAGCACTCAGTGCGCCACTATCTGCAAACACTCAGTGCGCAAACATCTGGAAACAGTGCGCCACTTACTGCAAACACTCAGTGCGCAAACATCTGGAAACAGTGCGCCACTTACTGCAACAGTCAGTGCACCACTGGCCTGACCGCAACACAAAATTTTTTTTTTATTTTCTTCTGTTGTTTTTTTTTAACCTCCGCCCCCTTTCGCCCCACCCCCATCTCCGTCTCCTCTCTCTCTCTCGGTAGTCGCCCCCCCCCCTTACCTCTGAGTGCCAATCACTACCAGTGTATCGATCCATGCAGAGCCCAGGTCTGGCAAACAACAAAAAAAAAATGAGAATTAAACTTGACCAGGTTGCGTGCTTGCTAGCGAGTGTGTGTTTGCGTCTCTCTCTCTTTCTCTTTCTCTCTCTCACTCTCTCTCTCTCTCTCTCTCTCTCCCTGTTACGTGTGACTGTAAACTTGAGAGGGGAGGGGGGGGTAGATTCCTAGACCCGTCCACAAGCTGTAAATACAAGAGCTAGGGAGATGACGCGCCACACAGGGAGAGGGTTGCTTGGGAACTGTATTGATGTCCTTCAAAGGACACGCTCGAATGTTTCCTTTAACGTATCCCTCACTCCTCTCTCTCTCTCTCTCTCTCTCTCTCTCTCTCTCTCCCTCTCCACCCCTTTCTTACTCGTATATTCAACAAGCCGTTATTATGGATAGGCGAATTCGGTGGCTGCTTCTGCGACCCCCCCTCCCGCGCGTATATGCTCCACCCCCAAATGCTTAGCCACCCTCCACTCCTCTCTCCCTTCCCAACCCCCCCCCCCATCGTCGACTTTTTGTTAAACAAATCTGCGTACTTTTTTTTTTTAGAGGCTACGATTTAAAATGACACACCCATTTTGGAAAGGCTGTCAGAGGTGGACCCCCCCCCCCCCCCAAATGTACATTTGCCTAAGGGCACAAGTAACGAAAAGAACTTCTCTTTGTGTACAAGTTTATGCATTAAAAATGTCCAGACAAAATAATACTTAGATTAATTGGGGGGGGGGGGGAATTCATGGGGACAGATGGTCGTGCGGTATAGCAGTCCACTGTCGAACGGAGTAACCCCCGGGTTCGATCTCCGGTGGAGACGTTTTTTTCCGGTCATGGTAAAAGTTTCTCCCCTCCCCCCCCCCCCACACACACAGACACACCCCCATCCCACGACTTCCTTGGTTCTTCTATTGGCACTATCGGTTCTGGAGGAGAATAGCAGACAGTGTGCCAATGAGTGGTTCGTGGTCTCTATTTGAGATAAAAACATCACATCCCAGCACTAACAGGGGACTTGACGAGTCAGGACCACGTCATACCTTATGCCTGACACGATGGACGCTCTGCGACTGATGATGATGATGAACACCGATCTTAATAACCAATGTGTGTGTGTGTGTGTGTGTGTGTTTGTGTGTGTTTATCTCTTTTGGGTGTGTTTGTGTGTGTGTGTTTGTGTGTGTTTGTGTTTTTGTGTGTGCGTGAGTGTTTGTGTGTGTGTTTGTGTGTGTGTTTGTGTGTGTTTGTCTGTGTGTTTGTGTGTGTTTGTCTGTGTGATTGTGTGTGTTTGTCTGTGAGTTTGTGTGTGTTTGTCTGTATTTTTGTGTGTGCGTGAGTGTTTGTGTGTGTTTGTAAGTGTTTGAGTGTGTTTGTGTGTGTGTTTATGTGTGTTTGTCTGTGTTTTTGTGTGTGTTTGTCTGTGTGTTTGTGTGTGTTTATCTGTGTTTTTGTGTATGTTTGTCTGTGTGTTTGTCTGTGTTTTTGTGTGTGCGTGAGTGTTTGTGTGTGTGTGTTTGTGTGTGTGTGTTTGTATGTGTTTGTGTTTTGTAGTATTTGTGTGTGTGTTTGTGTGTGTGTGTGCGCGCGCTTGCGTGTTTGCAAAGCCGCTGTTATGTCTTGTGGTGGGGCCCGGGGGGGGGAGCAGTTTGTTTGACGTCCACAGATGCTCGGTTCCCCTAGGCCAAGTATCTATCGGGTCTCTAAGATTGAGTAGGAATTAATATATTGCAAGGGGGAGCCGGGGAGGGGGAGGGGCCTTAAGCATTGAACGAGAGGGGGGGTAGGGGGTGCTTAGTTTGACTAACCATAAAAATCGCTCCACGTATATGTTGTGACTGTTGTCGCAGTGTATGCCGTAATATAATAACACATTCCCTAGAGTTTAGCTAGCGGATGGATTAAATAACTGTTGCTGGAACTACTTTTAGCACTAAATATTCTAGTGAACCCTAGCAGAGTTTTTCTAAATCTGGTAAATTAGTGAATGATTCACTATAAATCAGCATTGATCTTCACCCCCCCCCCCCAAACCATGTCTAACAAGTGTGTGTGTTATGCATGGGGGGGGGGTGTTCGGGGGGGGGGGTAAAATTTTCACCCCCCCCCTTAACATTTAAGTAGATCGATATATGTATATGTTGGTGGTGCGTTAAATCGAAGGTAAAGAATTAATACAACAGTAGTCCAGTTTAAAATACAATCATGAAAAAAATCGGATCTGCCCGAAACCAAAAATAACCTAGCCAACCGATCAAGCCTAAATGAATATAACTCTATGCAAAGGTTTTGCAGGGTACAGCTAGTATATATATATATATATATATATATATATATATATATCAGATGTATATGCACTTAGCTAAGAGTTACAATTCAATGTGTTTTATCTCGCCTGTAAAGGTACATGCCCAGGTGCAATGGATGTCTACCTGTTTATTGTTTGAACATATCCTTCAAAACTCATGATGGTTCTAATAGACATCTGTTTACTTCTATTTCTATGACAGATGAGCTGAAGGGGTATCCTTAAATAGATTAGACATACAGACAGAAATATAGATAGATAAATAGACAGACAGACAGATAGATAGATAGATAGACAGACAGACAGACAGACAGACAGACAGACAGACAGACAGACAGGCAGGCAGGCAGGCAGATAGATAGATAGATAGATAGATAGATAGATAGATAGATAGATAGATAGATAGATAGATAGATACATACATACATACATACATACATACATACATACATACATGCATACAGACACACATACATACATACATACGTACATACATACATACATACAAACAAACATACATACATACATACATACATACATACATACATACATACATACATACATACATACATACATACATACATACATACATACATACATACATACATACATGCATATTGTGAATTACACAAGATCCAAAAAGCTATAATTAATTGTTTCTGTGAAAATTATTAAACAATAAATTAATAACAATTTATCTTCAAAATACTAGCGCTAATTTTTTTTTTTACAAATCAAAATAAAAAGAAACTCAAAATGTCGACCGTCTACATTGTCTTCACCATAGCCCAAGTGGTGGTGCTAAAACTTCTTTTAATGAGAGCCGTCTCAGTTGGCCAGATTTTCAAAGCACTTCAAGCCTTTTTTTTTTTAAAAAAAGTATGTGAAAAAAATCATTTGAGTTGATCAGGCGTCTGGAATAAAAATGTCTAAATTTTGATTTAAGTTCTGGAATGTCAGGAAATCCATTGTTTATTTATTTACCTTAAGATTTTAATTGGGTGAATTTATCGTTGGAGGAGTGGGTGCGTGGGGGGGGGGGGGAGACAGGTTTAGTGATTTTGGGGTGGGGAGGGGCAATAAAAGTGTAAAGGAAGATTTAGAACTTAATATATATATATATATATATGTGTGTGTGTGTGTGTGTGTCAGAGAGACTGGTAGACAGACAGATTGATTATGTAATGAAGGTTGGATGGAGGGCTTGGTGTATATGAATAGATGAATGGATATTTGGATAGAAAAGATATTTAGTTTGAAATTTAGACTGACATAAATACAGACAGACTGACAATCCAACTGATTAACGTGTCAGGTGCGATTCATAGAGGTTTCAGCTCGATGACCTTCCTACCCAATTGGTACACCACTACACCACCTCCAAATCACCTCCAAACAACTCCCTCCAAACCCCTCCTAACAACTCCCTCCAAACCCTCTCCAAATCAACTCCAAATCCTCTCCAAACCACGTCCAAATCACGTCCAAACCACGTCCAAACCGTCTCCTAGCCTCCTCCAAACAACCTCTGAACCCCCCTCCAAACCACCTCCAATCCCCCTCCGAACCCCCTCCAAACCACGAGCCGTAGGTAGCTATTGAGGCGCACTGTGTGATTTACATTTTTTCGGCGCCCTCCTCCCCATATGAAAAGCGCTAAAACATCTAAAAACCCCCCTCTTTCGGCACCCCTTTCCTAGTTCGGCGCCCCTGCGAGGCCGCACAACCTGCACCTAAACCCCTTCTGCGGCACTGCTCCCAACCACAGAGCCGCGCAGTAATACTCAATGTCTGATACAAATTTTAAAAAGTTTCTACCCATCTAGGCATCTACCTACGCGTTTCCTATACGCGTTGTATACCTTGCCCACAAAAGTGAAATCTTTTATCCAAATTGAGAAAACTGAAATCATCTTGTATTATATATCAACACATCGTCTCGCTTCTTCTTCTTCTTATCTGCTTTTTCCGGTTTAGAACATTTAACATTTTCCTGAAAAAGTTTAACCAAAGATTAATAGTGGGATAAAACAGAAACAAAACAAAAAAATAACATAACCTACTCGTAGACATCGAGGTAGATTCCAGACCCCGTGGACCTGGCAGGTGTTACAAAAATGGTTGGAAGTAGATAACTTCTGGTCCGCCCACCCCCCTTCCCACACTCCCTACACTCCAGCACCCCCCCCCCCCCACCCTTCCTTTCCCCGAGCCTCAATAGAACCAACTCTCTTCACCACCGCTCACTTACCTGTATAAGGTACAGGTCCGTTACAACAACAAACAAACAAACAAAACACAACTCCCCCCCCCCACAACAACCCAAGATGCTGTTTTTTATCATTTATTGTAGTGGCATGGGGAGATAACACACATAGAGGGAGAGGTTTGCTCGAGGAAAGAGTTATGGTTCTTGCGGCCACGCCCAAGGCCAGTCTTAATCTCAAGCCCTTCACAGACGCGCACGATAAAAAAAAACACATCACACGAGATAAATGAAAGGGAAATATATATATACTAGCTGTACCCTGCAAAACCTTTGCATAGAGTTATATCCCCTTATGCTTGATCGGTAAGCTAGGTTATTACTTGGTTTCGGGCAGATCCGATTTTTTTCATGGTTGTATTTTAAACTGGAATACTGTTATATTAATTCTTTACTTTCGATTTAACGCACACTGGAAATGAGTATTATTATATATGATATATATATATATATATATATATATATATATATAAGCATGTAGGTATCTGTTTGAAGGAGCAGCAGAATTTCATGCTGAACAGTCATCTTTCCATATATTTTTGTCATGTGTGTTTATAATATACTTTTAGCGTTTAACAGTTACATGGCCAAGCTAGTCAACTTATGAACAGTCATCTTTCCACATATTTTTGTCATAAGTATTTATAATATACTTTTAGCGTTTAACAGTTACATGGCCAAGCTAGTCAACTTATGAACAGTCATCTTTCCACATATTTTTGTCATAAGTGCTTACAATATACTTTTAGCGTTTAACAGTTACATGGCCAAGCTAGTCAACTTATGATTTTTTATGGTCAGACAGGCTAAGCTACCACCTAGGGCCACTGTTCCCTCTAAACTGTAAGCGGGAACATGTATTACGTTATAATATTTCATAAAGGAGTTAGTAGTCCTATATCCCGCTATGCGGCGTAAAGTAGTCCTATATACCGCTATGTGGTCAAAAGTAGTGCTGTATACCGCCATGCGGCGCGCATAAATGTTAAGAGCCTTTGAGAATGTGCAAGCTTATATCTTTAGCCGCTCTCAACCTCTTTTGAAAAGTTAGAGGGAACATTACCTAGTCCCCCGCCCCCTTCACCTCCTCCGTAACTTACTCGGGGCCCTATTAAATCCGATGCCGTAAGGGCCCCCAACATAAGAATAAAGCATCGTGCCCATTACTAACCGATGCTTTTAATTCAATAAGTTATTGTATGTTTCATTTCATTCTCTATATTGATACGTTGTTTGAGGGAGGGGGGATGTAAAGACATTGAATAGAGAGGTGAAGGAAGAAATGTACAGTTATGGGGCAGAATGCCAGAGACGTATTTTAACCCCCTTTTAAAAAAAAAAAATAAAAACTTGTGAAGAAGGTCTGTGAATGATTCATTTATTTGGAGAAAGTGAATGCAGAACATGAAGACGAGTGAAGTGTCCGGGGGAGGGTGGGGGGGGAGGGAGGGAGTAGATGGGGGATACGGAGGTGAAAATAAATGGGGCAGGGGAAAATAAGAACTTCTTAATTTCTTTATAATATTTTTTTCTTAACTTTTTAAAAAAAAAAGCACTTGACTTTTATCTTTTAAGTTGTACGGGTGGCTGCGTTGAGGGGAGTTATAGTTGGCACTGGAATAAATTTACCAGGACTTTTTGTCAAACTTGTGTGTGTGTGTGTGTTTGAGAGTGAGAGGAGGGAAGGGGGGGAGAGATTCTGTTTTTTTTTAGTGTTACCGTACGGGGTCATCCATCGCAAGGCTGAATTTAACAATACATGTATTTAAATGTCTTATCGGACAATCAGACTCTGCCCATCACTGGTGAATCTTGATTTAGTTGTCAGTTTTACGGCATGGGATAGGGAGGGTTTTTTTTTTTCAAAAGAACTTGAAAGTCTGAAAGTCTGGTAGTCTGAAAGTCTTGTATTAGATTTTTTGGTGCCTTTCTCAGTTTCTGGGGATAAATTCAGAAATTTTTTATAAAATATGTTAACAGCTTTTTAAGTAAAAAATTTCAGTTGTACAATAAGCAAGGTTCGATTTCATACCCATGGATGTGATTTGTAGCGATTTCGTAATAATTGTTTCATTTCTGTTTTTGTTTGTGTTGTAGTTTTGTGTGGGTTTGTGTGTTTTAGATTTGTGTGGGTGGGGTTGTGTAAAGTCTTTTCGAGTGGGTTTGGGTGTAGTCTTTTTGTGTGGATTTGGGTGTAGTCTTTTTGTGTGGATTTGGGTGTAGTCTTTTTGTGTGGATTTGGGTGTAGTCTTTTCGTGTGGATTTGGGTGTAGTCTTTTCGTGTGGGTTTGGGTGTTGTCGTTTTATGTAGGTTTGTGTGTAGTAGTTTTGTATGATGTAGTTTTGTGTGGGTTCGGGTGTTGTAGATTTGTGTGAGTTTGTGGGCTGTCCTTTGTGTGGGTTTGTATGAAGTTGTTTTGTGTGGGTTTGTGTGTTGTAGTTTTGTGTGGGGTTGTGTGCAGTTGTTTTGTGTGGGTATGTGTGTTGTAGTTTTGTATGTGTATGTGTTTTTTCTACTGGAATCTCTTTTGTTTATATTTTATTTTGTTTTAATGTTAGTTCGATTTTAAATATATATATTTTTTTTCTTTTCTCAGCTGACATTCGGTTCAGGCCCGAGAAATTATCATTTTCCTCACAGCAAAACCGGCAGAATGAAATGACCTCAACAGATGGTGTTGTGGATTATCCCCGTTTTTCCCCAATGCTGTGGATACGTACGATAGTGTAACAATCCCACCTCGCCAGCTTCATTGTCCAAGGATAGCAGAGTGATTTCTAATAGAAGGATAATAGTTTACTCAAGGTTTTTAAAAAAAAATAAAAATCTTTGATTGTAGGTACGTTCCAATCTACAACACATTCATCTGATAACTATATTCACATTTGTGTTGAATTGTGGATTTAACCAATTACCTGAAAGGTAAGTAGGTACATGCACTTGTAATTATCTTTGCGTCTGATTTTTTCTATGTATTTCATTTGAAGCTTTAACAACTTTTAGACTGGTCGGGACTTCGTGACAACTGCGGTGGATTGGTCAATCCAGGAGCAAGCCATAGGCCGATTTGACCGATCGCTTCAATTTATATTTAGCATAGTCATATAATTAAATGTTGTTATTATTTTAAAAATTAGAAGAGGGGCATCGCTAGCGTCCGTTAAATTGGGCCCCGCAATTCGTAAGCCTGGCCCTGGGTCAATCTTTTTCTATCTTTGACATATGGTCGACAGGATGGTCACTAGATGTGACCTTCTTACCGTCGTCCTTTCAGTGGTTGTTTTTATTTTTTCTTGAACGTCATCTATTACGTGCTCCATCCAGGATACCTTGCACGCGCTCCTACCAGGATGCCTTGCACGCGCTCCTACCAGGATACCTTGCACGCGCTCCTACCAGGATACATTGCACGCGCTCCTACCAGGATACCTTGCACGCGCTCCAACCAGGATACCTTGCACGCGCTCCTACCAGGATACATTGCACGCGCTCCTACCAGGATACCTTGCACGCGCTCCTACCAGGATACCTTGCACGCGCTACTTCCAGTACTCTACAATGTTGCTTTAAAAAAGGGCGCCAGGGCGTGAAACAAGACCAAACCATGTTCATCGTTCGCTATTTCACTGTGGACAGGTGCGGTTCTTGAGCTCCCACCAGGACGTTGGTACTTTCCTTGACAAAGGAGTTGGTTTCATGTTCCACGTATGAAATTTGCAACATGTTTTTTTTTTCAAAGACCTGGTCTCAAACCTTAGGATCATGCCGACCAGACTGACATTTTGATATTTATACTGAGTTTAGGCATAGGCGGTGTGAAGGACGGTTGCACACTGCGGGGCGCGCGACTTTTTAAGAGACCCATCGGTCGCGCTCTCTTGGTCAAGAATTTAAGCGCAACCCCCCTCCCAGAGTCCAAATATTAATTCTTTAAATAAATTTTTAAATATATCTCCTTTTTTTCATAGGGGCCCAATATTTTCTTCTGCGCCCGAGGCCTCAAATGACCAGAGTCCGCCTCTGGGTGTAAGACACGGACTTAATAAAACACAGGTCTCATCGCACTGATTATCATACTACAAGTGCTTGTCTCGGATATAGCGTCAGCTTATGACAATTGTATCCGTGACCAGGAAAGTTTGATGATTATTGTTGTTGTTAGTAAGGTGGGGGGGGGGGTTTACATTTGTTGTTAGTAAGGTGTGGGGTTTACTTCGTCTCAGTCAGTTGGTCGAATTAAAAAAAAAATACATTGCTTTTCAATTGAATCCGCCATTTGTTTTCTGTACCACAGACACTCTCCCTTAGACACTCTCTCACAGACACTCTATCACTCTCCAGCAAACACTCTGCCACAGACACTCCCTAACAGACACTCCCATAGATATTCTCTCATAGAAACACGCTGACAAACACTCAGACACTGCCGCATCGCAAGTGTATCTCTCCCTACGATCCTGACTCCTCCTCTCGTCTCAAATATTGATTTTCTTATTTCTAACAAGACTCTCTCTATCCCCCACCTCTGTCTCTCTCTCCTCTCTCCTCTCTCTCTCCTCTCTCCTCTCTCTCTCTCTCTCTCCCTCACTGCCTTTGCCCGCCCCCTCCCCAATCACCTTTCACACATCTAACGAGTCTTGGACAGAGTATCGATATCAGTCAATAAATAGTATAACATAATAAAATTGATACTCCGCCTCCCGTCCCCCCCCTGTCCAACAGCACTTCGAAAACAAAATGAAAAAAAAAATTCTTCGCTTTGGTCTCTTCTTTACAAAAAGATGATACATAGTGTGATACATGATAATAATGATGCTGATAATGATTATACATAACGATACACGGTGATACGTGGTAACACATGATGATGATAATGGTGATAATGACGAAACATGACGGTTACACGGTGATACATTGCGATACATGAGGATACATTTGAAGTGTGACACCAAAAGGCTTATATCTGAATTGCAAAATGTGTGTGTGTCCCTTTGTTTGTGTGTTTGTGCCAGTAGTTGTTTTTTCTTTCTATAATTATTATTATTTTGTCAAATAAAAAATTACTAGAAGATTATTAATAGGTTCAGAAATTTATTTTGATTTTTTTTTTTTGCCAATGGTAAAAAGATTAAATTGACTTAATGTATAAAATAAATAGAAATAAAAATAGAAATAAGTAAAAATAGAAATAATTCCTATAATAATGAATTACTAATACAAATAACGTTGTAACGTGTTTATTTTGAATTTGATTTGTGTGTACATGTTGTTGTGTGTGGGGTTGTATCAGTTAGTATAGGAGTGTGTATTGTGTGTGGGGTTGTATCAGTTAGTATAGGAGTGTGTGTTGTGTGGGGGTTGTATCAGTTGTATCAGTATAGGTAGTATCAGTTAGTATAGGAGTGTGTGTTGTGTGGGGGTTGTATCAGTTAGTATAGAAGTGTGTATTGTGTGGGTTTGTATCAGATAGTATAGGAGTGTGTATTGTGTGGGTACTTGTATACGTCTATAATGTGTATATTTGTGTGAGTGTGTGGAGGGAGCGAGTAGGGGTTTTATGGGTGTTTATGTGTGTGTGAGTGAAGTGAGAAGTGTTTTGTGGTGTGTGTGTCTGTGGTTGTGTGCCTCTGTATGTGTTTATCCGTCTATCTGTTTTGTGGTGTGTGTGTCTGTGGTTGTGTGTCTCTGTATGTGTTTATCCGCCTATCTGTTTTGTGGTGTGTGTGTCTGTGGTTGTGTGTCTCTGTATGTGTTTATCCGTCTATCTGTTTTGTGGTGTGTGTGTCTGTGGTTGTGTGTCTCTGCATGTGTTTATCCGTCTATCTGTTTTGTGGTGTGTGTGTCTGTGGTTGTGTGTCTCTGTATGTGTTTATCCGACTATCTGTTTTGTGGTGTGTGAGAGAGAGAGAGAGAGAGAGAGAGAGAGAGAGAGAGAGAGAGTACGAGGGAACTTATAGAAACTAAGATGAGCCAATCACAGAAAGTCACATGAAACTTTGAAAAATCTCTGGTAGCAGATTGGGATCAAACTTTATGTAAATATTTAACCATCTGACGAAAGTCGGACACCGGCAACTTTTCAAAAAAAAAGAAATTATTTTTTGAATAGAAAACAAAATGAGAATTGGTGTTCCAATAGACAGTCTTAGGTCTCATCATTGCAAGCATACTGGTCGGTTTGATTATTTCATATAGTAGACATAGACATAAAAAGACATAAATAGACATAAATAGACATACATAGACGTACATAGACATATATAGACGTAAATAGACATACATAGACATACATAGACATAAATAGACATACGTAGACAAACATAGACGTAAATAGACATACATAGACATACATAGACATGCATAGACGTACATAGACATTCATAGACATACATAGACATACATAGATATACATAGACATATATAGACGTAAATAGACATACATAGACATACATAGACGTACATAGACATACATAGACGTACATAGACATACATAGACATACATAGACGTACATAGACATAGATAGACATATATAGACGTAAATAGACATACATAGACATACATAGACGTACATAGACATACATAGACATACATAGACATACATAGACGTACATAGACAAAGATAGACGTAAATAGACATACATAGACATACATAGACGTACATAGACATACATAGACATACATAGACATACATAGACGTACATAGACATACATAGACGTAAATATACATACAAAGACATATATAGACATAAATAGACATACATAGACGTACATAGACATACATAGACATACATAGACGTACATAGACATAGATAGACATATATAGACGTAAATAGACATACATAGACATATATAGACGTAAATAGACATACATAGACATACATAGACGTACATAGACATACATAGACATACATAGACATACATAGACGTACATAGACAAAGATAGATGTAAATAGACATACATAGACATATATAGACGTAAATATACATACAAAGACATATATAGACGTAAATAGACATACATAGACGTACATAGACATACATAGACATACATAGACGTACATAGACATAGATAGACATATATAGACGTAAATAGACATACATAGACATATATAGACGTAAATAGACATACATAGACATACATAGACGTACATAGACATACATAGACATACATAGACATACATAGACGTACATAGACAAAGTTAGACGTAAATAGACATACATAGACATACATAGACATATATAGACGCAAAAAAACATACATAGACAGACATAGACGTACATAGACATACATAGACATACATAGACGTACATAGACATATATAGACGTAAATAGACATACATAGACATACATAGACATAAATAGACATAAATAGACGTACATAGACGTACATAGACATATATAGACGTAAATAGACATACATAGACATAAATAGACATACATAGACGTACATAGACATACATAGACATACATAGACATACATAGACATACATAGACGTATATAGACATACATACATAGACATACATAGGCATACATAGACGTACATAGACATAAATCGATATAAATCGATATAAATAGACATAAATAGACATAAATCGATATAAATCGATATAAATAGACATAAATCGATATAAATCGATATAAATAGACATAAATAGACATAAATCGATATAAATCGATATAAATAGACATAAATAGACATAAATCGATATAAATAGACATAAATCGATATAAATAGACATAAATAGACATAAATCAATATAATAATGTGCCGCTAGTAAGTCTATAAATATGTGAACAATTCATTAGAAGATTTTAATTATGTCTGGGTTTATTTTTAACCTGTCTTCACTGAAATTGGCTTTTTTCCGCGGTGCTTATGTTTTGTCAATGTGTTGTCATCTAGAGTCTAGATTGAATGTCCGGCTCTCAGAGCAGTATGCTACTCTCTTCGTTGAGTTTATTGCGTCCTGAACTGAATCGATCATTTTCTATTATTTCATTACATTTACTTCCATGTAAAACGGAACTACCACTACTTGAACATATTCTCAAGGTACAGTACACATATAATGCTACCACTACGAGAATAACCTCTAATGCCTTATGGTACAGTACACATACATTGCTAGTTACTGAATTTCGAAAATATGCATACAAAAATAGAAAACGTCTTATGTGCCAGTGTTACAGCCAAAGATTTGCTAACGGTCCAAAGCATGACATAATTTTCTATACATAGATATGTTATAGACAGATTAGACAGATAGATAGGTAGATAGATAGATAGATAGATAGATAGATAGATAGATAGATAGATAGATAGATAGATAGATAGATAGATAGATAGATAGATAGATAGATAGATAGATAGATAGATAGATAGATAGATAGATAGATAGATAGATAGATAGATTTAAAAACCTATAGAACAAAATATACTCTCGACGCCAACGTCTAACAAAGCAACAGACAAACGAATTCACCTCCTCCTGTTTTGTTTTTTTAATTTATTCTTCGGCCTGCTAATGAAGCAGCTAATGTGTTATTTTATTCTGTTCCTCGTACTATAGCCGTTGCAGCTTGCAGGACCTTACTAACATAGAACCGGGCAAGGCATCTCAACTTTGAACACAAAAAGTGAATCTCGTATAACGCGAGATTCCGTCTAGTTATGTCTGAGCAACCCGTGTACGATGTTTAACAACAATACAGTGTGCGGAAAGGTTCGGATGATAACCACCAATGTGTTATTTTTACTGTTGCTTGTAAAATTGTTTGTTTTTTTATCTCCCCGTCGATCGCCGTGCGAATCCTGCGAACAGTTTTAAGTGGATTTTTGTACTGAAGTGATAGTACTTTGATGCATTATTATAATTAAGACCTGGAGTAGTGGGTTTTTTTTTAAATATATCTCGGAATATATGTGTAAATATGTTAATTTTAACAAATATTTAGGAAAATGTAGGACAATTATTAATGTATTTTTGATAAATATTATTGATACTTTATTTATTTATAAACGTTTCCAAATCATAGTATGGATTGTTAATTAGTAAACCAATAAGTTAAAATGTTGATCGAAATAATAATTGTCGCTATATTGTGATATTATCAATGTAGATTTTGATGTCATATGAATATACGGTATATGTCAATGTTTGAACTATACAAATGCAGGATTGTATTATTAAATTACATCGTATAACTCGGCTATTCAGTCAGATAGTATTATTTATTCAGATAGTATTATTTAGACAGATAGTATTATCTAGTCAGATAGTATTATCTAGTGAGATAGTATTATTTAGTCAGATAGTAGCATTATCATACGTTTCACAGATTTTTAAAATATCAATGGACAGTTTTAGATTTCTACACACGATTAGATAGATTTTAATTGTGAAATTACAAACGATGAAATCAAATAATTTAAAACTAATAGACCTTTTTAATTTTTTTTTTTAAATTTAATTGACCACTTACCATACTATGCTCAAGTAAAAGACCTGGTATTTGGATGTGCGGGGGGGGGGGAAGGGAGATATTTAATTAATTGTCAGGGGAACGTCATGGCCAATCAGTTCATGGCCAGTCAAGGTTCGATGATTTTCTGGTGGTATCTTCATAGGGGAGTAAATGGGGGGGGGGGGGTATGCCAATTTGTAAAAGTGAAAAAAAAAATTCATCATAATGTATTCCTATTTTTTAGATTGTACTTGGTAGCGAGTTAAAACTCTGGCAACAAAGATTTATCGTTTTACACTTGTAATGAACGTGACGATCTATCTATCTAGGACTTACACGCAGAGCGAGCCAAGCCGTGGAGCTGATTGCTTGAATCCAACAACACGTGTTTGTGTGTGTGTGTGCATTGTGTGAGTGAATGTGTGAGTGAATGTGTACATTTTCTGAAAGAGTGTGTACATTTTGTGTGCGTGTGTTTGTGTGTAGTGTGTGAGCGAGTGTGTGCACTGTGTGTGTGTGTGTGTGAGTGTGCACATTCATTTGTGTGAGTGTTTCCATTTTGAGTGTGTACTTCTTTATGTATTTGGGCAAATATAGATTTGTTTCTTGTTTGAAAAAGGGGATGGGAGGAGGGGGGGGGAGGCGGGGCGGTTCAGCAGAGAGTGACTTACCAGCACCCTAGGAATTTTCACCAAGAACTCGCGACTTTAAACACCCCCCCCCCCCCTTGGCAGAGACTTTTAAAAAAATATTTGGTGGCAAAAAAACTAAAAATCAAACCCGTTGGTGTCCCGTCCATGAAAGCCTCATAGGGGAGGGTGGGGCATTGGGCATTGCTCTTATACAGCCCCGTAGCGTGAAAATTTTACAGGAGGGGCCAGACATTCTACAGCAGGGGCCAGGCAATAGCAGGGGAGACAGGTAATACATTTTACTAAGTAGAACAAATAAGCAGGGGTGGGGGGGGGCAGATAAAACGCAAGGGGGGGGGGCGGCCCTCCTGCTCACCCCCATAGTCAGGAACTTGAAAAATATACGCAATGTCGGTTTTACTAAAAACAAACCATTTCAGTTCATCCAGAAACGTATCATTATTTTCGATCTAGGTTTCACTAGTCGCCATTTTCATAAGTACTAAAAAGTTATTTCAATGATAAAATTAGCCAATAGTAAACTGATACATTATTTAAAATATTTTAGACTTCAGTTTTTATATTTATTATTTATAACCAGGATTATTGCATTGGGGGGGGGGGCGAAGAAATTTTTTCCTGCCGGAAGGGGGGGAAGTGCCGAAGAACTGATTCTGGGGTACAGCGGCGGATCTAGACAACTTTGACGGGGCGGGGGGGGGAGGGGGGCAAAATTGTTTTCATTGTTGAAAGTTGGTCTTTGAACAAAAAATATTTCGATAATTTAATGATGTATTACCTAAACTTACGATAACCGGGGGAAGGACATGCCCTCCCCGGCCCCTCCCCATAATTCCGCCCATGGTGGGGTAGAAGAAATGTTCGAGGGGGGCGAAGATGGAGGTGCGAAGCGCCGAAAGCTTGCGAGCGGAGAGGAGGGGCTTTGGGAGGGGATCTCAGTGAGTCCCCTCCCCAAGAAATTTTTTGCAGTTTCATATCTGGAATGGTGCATTTTAGTACCGATTGTTTAGCTATTAATTAGAAATATATAATTTGAACTACGTTTCAATAATGCATGGCATGTTGAAGTTTTGTTAAAAATAATTTAAATAGTAAAGAGTTTTAATGATAAAAATTTATTGAGGCTGAGCAATTTCTGATTCCTGTTATAAATATATTGACCATTTGTTCTGCTACACAATTGTTACATCATAGATACCTGATTTATATCATTATACTGTTGGTTTAACGTGCAACCCGGGAAGAACGACAAAGATCACGAATATAGCTTAGCTATTTGTGTGATATTTCTTATAAAATATTTAAAACAAAGAACAGATCTATCAACAACAAATTGACCAGTCGCAATTATTCAATTTAAAATAAAATTAATTCTGCTTAAAAGTAAATTTGCAAATTAAATAACATCACTCAGAAATCACGGAGTTTGTACTTTATTATTTTATTATACATTTTAAGTGAAGTCAGAAGTCAATATTATTTTATTAACTTATTTAAGGTTGCTAGTTGTCCTCAGAAGATATCAATATATAAAACTATTACAAGGTTGCGAACAGGCCCACCGACAGAAATTTCGGGACCCTGGGCAGGGGTGACACGGCCCCCGTGCTGATATTAATATTTTAAAAAGTTGATTGGCCTGCTCAGTCCGGGCCCCTAAAACAAAATTGAACAAAATGATTGATGTTCTATAGCCGTTATTATTAAAATTTTGTCAAAAAGCTCAAATCATGCACGGGGAGGGGGTCTCAAATCATGAACGGGGGGGTCAGCCCCCCTAGCCCCCCTCTGGCTACGGGCCTGGACCCGGGTACCAATAAACTCCGATTTTTATTCGGACCCCGTCCCAATAAAATCTGATTGTTATTCGGACCCGTGGCAAATATGCACTCAGCTTAGCTATACATAAACTTTATTATTGTTTTTTGTTTATTTTTTTATAGTTGTTTGAATTGTATGATTTAATCGTTACTCAGTGTCTAGGGTTTCACTAAGCGGACTCTGTATTATTATTTTTTCGGGTTCCGTCTAATAAAGTTTAAATATAGCTAAGTTTAGTGCATATTTGCCACGGGTCCAAATAACAGTCGGATTTTATTGGGACCTGGGTCCGTATAGCCACAGCATTATAAATTTATCTACTCTATTTCAGATATTCTGCTTATAATAAAATTGTTAAATACAGAAAGCTACCATTTTGTTTTTAGTCTATTACAAATTCGCGGTCAAATAATACACGAAATGACGCGTTCTATTTGTCGTCGTAGTAAAAATTTATTTTTAAATGATTGATACAATTATTCTATGAAATAAAACTGTTTTAACTTTATATATAACAAAATAACATGCCATTAACAAAATTTCGGAGGGTAAACAAGATTTAAAACGGACACAAAACGATTCCCCATTAAAGATTTCTTGTGGTGATGTGCCTGTTACTGTTGTGGCGTTCGTTAAACATGACAACATTTCAAATTGTAGGAGGCAAACAAACAAATTTGTAATTTTAAAGCTAATTTTTCGGCTCCGGCTCCGGCTTCAGGAAAAAGTAGCGGATCCCGGCTCCTCGGCTCCGGCTCCGCAAGCCTGGTACAAACAAAATAAGATAATTTTTTTTGTACAGTTTACAAACTAAGGGCAGAATGCCAGTAGCAACACTGGGGCAACTTTTTGATTGTAAAAGTAAAAGCCACTGACAGAAATGTTGTATAGCATACACGAGATACATCTTTACCACTTTAGCTGGTGTACATTGTGGCTTATGGTCGTGTGAATGTACAGCTTCTGATGGTGGTCTATAAGATGGTTTATCAATATATATATATATATTTATATATATATATATATATATATATATATATATATATATAATAAGATAAAACAAAAGCGCATGTCTGTCCTTTTTTTTTTATTAAAATAAATCGCATTTAAATATAAAAAAAAATAACCACTAGTAAGCCTATATTTACATGATAAAAATATTTTTTGTACAAAAAAAAATAATAAGATGTCTAGCAAATTTACGTGGGCATACAGATAAGAGGCCTAAAGAAAATGACAAAATTTTAAATTCCGACAAACCTCTTTTTGGTTTAGTTTATTTTTTCCACGAAGTCCATTTGTGTCACAGACATGTCTGTTAGAAGACTTCCTAATTCCAATTACAGACTACTGTTGTTGAATATGTAGCGGTTAGATTGAGATAGAGATAGAGGGGGAGAGGGAGTATAGGGAAGGAGAGGGAAAGGGATAGAGGGGTGAGAGAGAGAAGAGGGGGGCAGGCGAGGAGTAAAAGAAAAAGAGGGAATGAGAAAGAGGAAGAGAGAGAGAGAGAGAGAGAGAGAGAGAGAGAGAGAGAGAGAGAGAGAGAGAGAGAGAGAGAAACTATCCGATGAAAAGAATGAAGACAAAAGAAATAGAGTGAGACAGAAAGTAAGAAATGTTTTGCTAACAAGAAGAATTAAGCTTAACGACATAGAGAAACGAAAAAAATATATGAACCAAGTTGATGTTTTACAAAAGAAATTAAGTCATGGTATGGTGGTTAAACGGAAATTTTTAGAACAGTGGGGGGGGGGGGCGTATGGGTCGTTTGGGTGTATTAAAAATAATAGAAAACAAAAACGTATAGTTTTATCGCCAAGGTTTCGAATGTTGCGTCGTTACCAGAATATACCAGATTAGCTCCGCTGTATGTCTCGTGCATTTTATCTACCAGAATTAAAGATTAACAAAACGCTATCCGGAATTATATCTTTCATCAAACATATTTCAGTCAAAGAAGAAAGAAATTGTGTTAAGAAGTTCAGGAAACAGTTCATCTTCGTTTCACTCCTTTTTTAATCTTGGAATTTTAATTCCCGCAAGTATTTACATACTTTATTCATTTAAAAAAATATGTTTCTCTTTATTTTATTACATCTTGAAGAGAGTTTGATTTTTTTTTTTAAATAGAGAGATGAACGTTTAGAAAAGATCCCGAGCTATTTTTGGCTTCTAATGTAAATGCTACACAATGGCCTACTTTAGAAAAGTTAATTATTGGCGTGTGTTGTGTGAAGTCCCTTTAAGATGAAAGTAAACTCAGAACGTATAAACTACTAATGGGACGGTTGTTTAATTTTTGTCAGTGCCCATCTTCACTCATGATTAGTTGAATGGCCTTCGAAGCATATAGCGGGCATGCAATTAAAGGGCCTTAATCGATTATAATTTTAATTAGAAATCAATCAATCACTTTTCCTGAAAACTTATTTCGTTGAAAACTGTGTCAAGGTGTGGTTAATGCAAACTATTTGAGAATACACTCCTCCTCTCTCCCCCTTCCCCCCCCTCCCCGTGACGAGTACGTCAGGGCAGCGTGCTACACTGCCATGGCCGTCATATTGCATAGAGCATTAGCCTTGGCGCTTGTCTGTGGGGACCCCTTAAAATATACCCCTCCCCTTAACTCACAATTTTTTTTTGTTTTGAGCAAATATTTACACATCATTTTTTTGTGAGTGTCTGTCGCTAGGAACCCAACAAATGGGCCCGTCCAAGGGCCCCAGAATATTATAAAAGACTTCTTTTGTGCAGGTCGGTCCAAAGAGTGTGGTAACTTCATCAAACATTTGCGATTAAGAGATAACATCCCAACTTTTGACGATACGGCGATCATCTTTAGGTAGATGCCAATGTTGGGTGGAGAGGAGAAAATGTATTACTTAGAAAGATAGAGAGAGAGAGAGAGAGAGAGAGAGAGAGAGAGAAAGAATCACATACCAAGTGTTATTCTTCTATCCGATAACCCTTCCCCCCCCTACCCCCCCCCCACCCTTTTCACCTTTCTTTTCCTGGTTATCTTGTTATGACCGAACTCACGTGATGGTCAGCGTCATAAACCACTGGTCCGGTCACTTTCAACTCATAATTTTAAGATGGGGGCAATAATTGAGCTGAGTGACGGCCGTGTCACACGATCCGAGAGTAAGGTGAAAGGGGGTGGTGGCGGGGGAGAGGGGGGATTCGAGAGGCGTTGAGATAATTTGCTTTCACACCGCTGCGCTCCTCCGGCACTGCTCAACCTTTGATCTTTTGTGTTGTTACTGTTCATTATGTTCAGACTGGGGGGGGGGGCGCGGCATGAAAGGAAGGAGTGGGGGGGGGGGTAGAACTAGTGCGGTACGTGTGAAAGAAGTAGAGATCAAGGAAGGTGGAGGAACTTTAAAGGCAGGGTGAGGGTGGCCGGGGTGAGGGTGGCCGGGGTGAGGGTGGTGGGTTGGGGGAAGGGTGGATGGAGTGACCTAGAGATAATAGGTATTGATCACTGATCGGTCGGGTGATAGATACAGTTGGGTGTCGACTGGTTGATGAAGGTGGGGGCCCCCCGGGATGAGTGATGAGGCCCATATCGGGTGCTGGTGTGTGTGTGAAAGTATCACCGCCCTGTCTAGGGGGATGAAGGGTGATGGGGGGGAGAGGCATTTGTGTTATTTTGTCCTCAACAGCTGTTAAAGTGTGGGTGTGGGTGGGTGTGTTTGTGGGGGGGGGGCGGGTAGGGGGGCTGTTGTTATCAGTGGCAACTGAGAGATAACTGGGATTAAGAGATAGTTGTTGGGTAAGGTGAATGGTGGGTTGGGGTAGGGTGCGGTGTGGGCAGCGTATTGGAGGTGGTGGGTGTGCAAAAAAACTATGTCCATTGTTTCTGGTTTTTTTTTGTTTGGTGATGGATGATGTTGTGTCCGCTAACACGCTCGACGTTGGATAGTTCATACCGATAGATAACACCGTCCAATGACCACCGTGTCGAGGCAGACAGACTTTGTGGTGCCAGACATACACTCACATATTATTATCGTCCGAGTACCAGCATTTAGTGGCCCCCTAGAACCCACCTTTGCGGTACTAGAAGGAAATTTACATAATATTTACATGTTGCGAGAACCACCTTTAGACGGCACCATCCAACGGGTCAAGTCATATTGCCGCATAGCATCAAATAAAGACCTCCGTTTAGAAACATGAAAGACATACAGATATCCTTCAAAGTCCACCTTACGATGTCAGACAGACTGTGTGGTGCAGTGATATTCATAGTGTAGGCCACGATACACTGACGGGAGTGGGGTCGGGTGGTCGTGTGGTAAAGCACCAGACTGTCGACCTGGGGGTCATTGGTTCGATCTCCTGTGAGGACCAATGGTTAAAGTCCACGCTGTGTCTCTTGTGGTGCCTCAATGGTCATTGCACTATTGGCCATAATGGGGATGAAAGAAGGGCACCATAGAATCTGTCCCATAATTGGTTTATGGGATCTAAGAGATTTCATTGTTCAGGTCTCCCTTGGTCACGGAGGGGATGAAATAAGGCACAATACAAAAAAAAATAACAACAGTGTAATGGTGGCTAATAGGGTTTAAAAAGATGAACCCCTCTTCATCTACAGGGACTTGGCAGATCACTGCATAGAGATGAATCCAGTAGCGGGCCATAACTCTAGCCACTGTTCCAGGGAGGTAACACGTCACTTTTTTTTTTGTCAACTTCTTCTATAAAGTAGAAATAATATTAATTTCTATCTTGAGTGTAAATAAACGAGTCACGTGTGTGGGTATGGAGTTTTGCAATTGGAAGATTTTTTTTTTTTGTATTTCCTGATGCTTTTATTTTTAACAGTCTCATGTGTTTAGGTTGTGGTCATAATTTGTTCCAAAGATCTTTAGTTACTTCAAAAGTAAAACTTTAAACAAAATCCTGGCCAATTATAAGATGTTGTTTTTTTTCAATGAACTTGCTATATGCCTGGTTGCACGTCAAAAATATAATATTTCGTGTCACTGGAATATATAACAATGACGAAATAAAGGTTTGTGAAGTGGAGGGGGGGACCGGTTGCGGTAGATGAAAGAAAAACAAAAAACCAAATAAAATCCCCGGATGACGTACCAGTTTGAACTGGGTCACAAGACAACTAAAACATTTCATTAGTACAACGGGTCGTACCTCCTGACAACATAATTGAACTAACTTAACATACTTGTGACGAAGTCAAAAATAATGAGTGACGTTTGATACAAAAATATATTTGAATAGGGTTAGGGTTAGGAAGTAATGATAGAGGTACACATCGGATCTGGTGAACATAAATATCAGAAAAAAGGCATGTTATCGGAATCGATCGCCGTGAACATCGGAAACGTCGTGTTATCGGAATGGATTACTGTAAACATCGGAAACGTCGTGCTATCGGAATTGATTACTGTAATCATCGGAAACGTCGTGTTATCGGAATTAATTACTGTAAACATCGAAAACGTCGTATTATCGGAATCGATTACCGTAAACATCAGAAACGTCATGTTATCGGAATCGATTACCGTAATCATCGGAAACGTCATGTTATCCAAATCACTAAATTCGTAAATAACGAAAACGTCATGTTATCCAAATCACTAAATTCGTAAATAACGAAATATTTTTTGATGTTGGAATCGGAGTATTCGAATACACATGCGGTTTCCGATTACTAAGCCTTTTATTTTTCTCGAAATTAAAAAAAACAAAAAAATTCTATTTGCAGCCATATCTAGATATTTCTATTTTTTTTTATTAAATATAGATGTTAGAAAATTCTAACAAGTCTGTTAGTGTTAGAATCGGAAGTTTGATAAAAAAATATTATTGAGAATTTCAAAGTGATTCTTATAATTGGAGGAGAAGGATGGGGATAGATAGATTTCCGAGTAAGGGCGTTAACCGAATCAAGGTTTAAATATTTTGTTTCGCCTGTGTAATGATTAGTTTTCAATTTTTTTCTCTTTCATCTACAGGGCGGAAGGTATACATAATCAGCTATTACCGACACCAAGATGGATGACATTCCCCCCCCCCCCCCCATATGCTGAAATGTACTCTCTGCCACAGCGACCCAAAAAAAAAACATATTTCCTCTGCGCTTGCATAATTCATCTTCAGACACCGGTTTTTTTTTTCCCAAACGATAGATAAATATACATACCATTGATGACCTTGAACTTTTCTTAATGCCATCATATAGTTCAATGATAGCTTCCTACTGATCTTACACACACACACACACACGCACACACACACACGCACACACAAATTATGAATATACGAAAAAAAAAAGTAAAAAAAAAAAATATTTTTTGTCAATGTTTTTGTTCTTCTCGTGATGGCGGGTGTTGATTGACATCAAATGTTTTGTCTGCAATGGAATTATTTTGAGTATAAAATTACCGTCTGCTGCACACACTGTACTATAGTGTTTAACTGTTTAATGCAACCGTTTATTTCATTCTTTCTTTTTTTTTTTTACTCACGATCAAACTGGGTTTTGTTGTTGTCTATTTGTTTGTTTGTTTGTTTTAAAAACTCCATTAATGCATGTTTGTGTAAAGGGGAGGGGGGGGTGTTTTAACCCTTTATAAGCTGATTGTTTTGTCTGCTGTCTAGGTTGTACAGGGTTAAGAAAACTTTTTTTTTTTTTTTATTTTTTTTTTCGGCGCTTCCGGTGAAAAAAAAATCTCTGACGTAACCTAAGATTTTAGTTACAGGAGTCTGGCCTTCTTCTGTGGCACGTTCAACAGCCTCTACCTGTAACGTTAGAATCTATTGATCTGCCTTGGTTACATGGACGTCTCTTGCATATGTTTGTTGTTTAAATGTATTGTGTGTGTGCGTGTGTCTAACTTTTTTTTTTATTTACACGTACCTGAATGTTGGTGAGTTGTCTGTGTGTCGGTGGGAACGTTACTCATTGATAGCCCCCCACCCCCACCCCTTTTTGGGGCCCCTTACTATTAAATATGGTGCAAACAGGGCGCCGTCTCGCTTTCTCGCCAGGGGCCCTCGAAATACCTCAGTTGTCTGCCTTCCGCCATCAAAAATCCTTGGTCTGCGCCAAGGGCCCCCATATAGCTCTGAGGTCTCTGTCTAGGGCCCCAATATATCTATCTGGACCTATGACCCCCATATATGTCACTGTCTAGTGACCCAATATATCTATCTGGACCTATGACCCCCATATATGTCACTGTCTAGTGACCCATTATATCTATCTGGACCTATGACCACATATGTCACTGTCCAGGGACCCCTTGAAATATCTATTTGTGAAATCTGGGGGCCTTGTGTCACCATTTATCCGTGATATATGCCTAGTGCTCCAAAACACCTAATGACAGCACTGTTTGACTTCTGTGATATGTTAAACAATTTTTTTTCATAAGGTTTATATATTTGTTTTCCCTTAAAGACCACTTGTGGAATACGTTACATGAAGGAGTATTTTGAAACAAAGAAGAAATAAGAATATCATGAAAAAGACAGAAAGAAAGAAATATAAAAAGAAAAAGATAGATAAAAATAAAAACAGAAAGAAAGATTTAATAATAATAAAAAACAAGCAATTAAGCCTGTTCCATTCTGGACACAGGACGTGTTAGCGCATTTTCGTATTATGTATCAGTACGTATGCTATCTTTCAGTAAATATTTGTAAATTTTGGAAATGTTTACAAATTCAATTGTGTAATGCATATATCTGAAAAAAGATATTAAAAAGACGTTTCTTTATAAATTTCGAAGAAGTTTTCAATTTATGCCCCGGGCTCTTTGAAATCTTACTTTGGTTGATTGAGTTGTGCTGCAAAGTTGTCATTGAAGAAATCTTTTACAAACCGATTGTTTATTGCTGGGTTTTTGTACTGGCGCTAGGCGCTAGCATCAGGACGGTGCATCGAGACCAGTCACGTGACCTATATGTGATTGAAATAGGACTCATAATTGAAACATTCTAAATTGTAGTCATTTAATCGTCCGAAAACTCCGTCAATTGTTGGTTTATATAAAGTACGGGAAGTAAGTCATGTTGAATAACTGTTACAAAAATAAATAATGATTACACCCCTTTGATTAGCTTTTATTATTTATATTTAAAATATAAGCAAAACGGTACATAAAAAACTCTTATATTTTGGCCCTGAGAGGTCAAATCGCAAAATGGACTTTTGATGTACACTTGGCAGGCCAAGACCTACACAATGATATATACATCATGGGTCTAGGACTTATGGTTGCTGAGATATAGGGCGGTCCATTATTAATATAGCTTATATAGTAAAAAACGGTACTTTATAAGGCCCCTTTTACGGCCTTGAGAGGTCAGATCGCGAAATGGAAAAAAGTCATTTCTTGGCAGGCCAAGACCTACAAAATGATATATACATCATGGGTCTAGGACTTATGGTTGTTGAGATCTAGGGTGATGACGGACAGACGGACAGACAGACGGACAGACAGACAGACAGACAAAACGGGGACAATAGAGCATTTTTTTTCGAAAATGCTCTAAAAATTAAGATAGAAAGGATGAAAGAAAAGGAGAAAGAAAGCCGGAGAGAAAATACTGTAAAAAGTCAGGATGTGAGATAAACAATTAAAGCTGAAAAGGTATAAAGCATAGGAAATATAGAATAAAAGAAAGAAAAAAAAATACATAGAGAGAATTTGTTCTCGACTGAGCGTGAATTCTTAGTGAGAAAATAAATTTTTATTGAAAATATAATGATAAACTTTGCACCAAATTTCACCTGGAAAAATTCCATGGGCCTCACGGAGGAACGAACCCAGGTCGACAGTCGAGTATCTACACCACTCGGCCATCCTTCCCACCAATTATAAACAAAGAACCTATATAAAAGGAGAGAAAAACAGAAGGAAAAAAAAACGGATAATGATAGAAAGAATGAATATGGTGGATGAGTTATTTGCCATCTAAATGCAAATCGTCTGCTATTTCTTTTGTTTGCATTTGTGCATACACATAGTTATTCCCACCTGACACTAACGCAATGCCATTTCAAAAGGTGTACGCTGCTAACAAAAAGCTGCGTACGAACAGAACACACACACACACACACACACACACAACACAAAAAAAGAGAGAAAGCCCACGAAACCAACATTAAACAAAAAAAAACCTGGCCTCATTGGGGCCATGGAGCTTTGCCAATTTGGTATGTACGATTATATTGACACCAGACAGAAGTTGATGATGAAGGGAATTTTTGTGTGTGTGATAATTTAGTGCATAAACATTGATGAGGTGGGGAGGGGAGGGGGGGAGGGGAGGGGGAGGGGCGGAAGAGAGAAGGAAGGGTGGGGGGCGGGGGGTCGAGGGAGTGGTAATGTTCCGTCATGTTGATGCAGGCTGAACCGCCGAGTGACCACTACGTCCAAAATAATTATTAGCACCAAATTGTAATCAATAGGGTTGTGGTTTAGTTATTAATGTGGTTATATAATGATTCGACTATAGTCCATGAGATCAGTAGTGTAGAATGGGTAACTGCAGGTTGCGCAGTCGCAAAAGGGCGACGAATTGACGTGGAAAATTGCGCTGTTAAATGTATTTTCACTTTTCAGATTTGTAGGAGGGGAGCCTTAAAAATGTAACTGGCAAAGGGCGCCACAATATCTAGCTACGGCTCCTGCGTGAAATAGTTCTTTCTTATTCTTTTTTTTTTAAGTCTAAACTATAGATTGACTTTTTTTTTCTTTTTTTTTCGATTAGGAAATCTTTGGAACCAAAGCCGTCTTTAAGGCTTTCACTAACTGGGAGGGGGGGGGGGGAATCTAACGGGAATTCCCCATCATCCTCGGACTTTAGAGAGAACGCGTCAAGGATAATATGTCATATTTGGGCCAGAGAGCCCTTTATGAAGTCTAAAAGCGTTTTCAGATCTCGGATACCACTTCACGTGCATGAATGTGGTCGGTTTGTAATGCGGGACTCTTTTTGTTTTTCAGCCATCTTACAATGCTCCATGGAGAGCGACTGCCTCACAATCCACAAATTACGACCGCATTTCCGCAAACTGTTCGCCTCTGAACGCACTCATTTGCCGCCGAACCAGGGTCGGCAATTTGCCTTACTTTAAAACTCATTTTTTTTTTTAAATAAAAACTTTGGAATTGGTGGACATTTTGAAAGTCCTGCCCCTTTTTGGGCGTCATTGAACTTAGCTACGCCTCTGCCTGGACCGTAGCAGTGGCGTAACTGGCCGTAACTCATGTGGGCGCTCCGTGGTCTTGACAACGACATGTTAGTTCAGACATTGGAGGAGCTCCTTTCGTTTACAACAATACTCTTTAATTAACTTCATTATTGGCCTGATTGTCATCACAACACGGGCCGTCTGTTTTTATCTTTCCTCCTTATTTTTATCAACTCCACCCCCCCCCCTCCACAACCACCCCTAATCCCCCCACCTCCGTTCTATCGCCTCATTATTACCCAACATTGCTAGAGACTTGAAGATAGTTGAATCACCCCCTCCCCTTCCTCTTCCCAACCCCCCCCTCCTTTCCACTTCTCATTAGTTCAGGCAATTCAATTGCTTAAAAAGAAAACAATTTCTCTCTTCAAACACTGGGCAGCAGTTGTGAGTGAGGGGGGGGAGGATAATCGTTACCTAGTAAACAAATTAGGGCCTCCCATAACTCTGGGCTAACACAAAAACGCACACACAACACACACATCCACACACACACACACACAACATACACACACAACACACACGCATATACATACATACTTTTATTTTATTTATTATTTTAGAAATTAGTGACCAATGTCGTGTATTTACTTCCCCACACCCTCCCTCTGCTGACCACCCTTCCCGTCCAAATCCTCCCCAGCAGCACCCTCCTTCTCTTTTTCACCCCACTCCTCCACAACTTCGGGGGGGGGGGGGGAACCGGCCAACAACCAGCCATGAGGGGGGGGGGAGTAATAAATATGGAAAGTGACGTAATCCAGCAACAACTATAACAAGAAGAAGTACAGAGTTATCCTTCCTGCTGACCCATCTGCAACACAGCGGAATATAATTGGATGATAAAGATCGAGGGGGGGGGGGGGAAGGGGTGTAACTGCCGTGACAACACACGGCTGTTGCATTGATTATCTCCCCTATCCCCGCCCCCTCTACCAATCTATCAACCAAGAAGCTCTTTGTTGATATAAAGAAAGGGAACCTTGTGTTTCTTTTTAGTTAGTTATTTATTATTATTATTGATCCAGGCCCCCTGTATGAACCCCCACCCCTCGCTGGATCGATTACAGGAACCGTGGTAAAGACCATCTCCCTAGTGGGGGATGGACCGGGGGGCGGAGTTAAAACAGGGGGGGGGTCATAACTTTTAAAGTTTTATATATATATATATATATATATTAATAAATATTTCAAGAAACGTTGAGTCCACGTGTGATAAAAAGAATAACTAGTGGGAGGTGGGCGGGGGGGGGGCGGGGATAAATGATAACTTCAGGTTCATTGTAGAACGAAAATTTCGCGCTTGTGTTCGACAGGATCTATTTTTAGTTCTTATAGCAAAAATGCTGACTCCCTGAAAGTCTAGGGATCGATTCCGTAAATGAGACTAAACGCACACACACACATATACACACACACACACACACACCTCCATTACCCAACTTTGATGACATGTTCATGGCTGTGAAATAATCAAATTAAAAAACAACAGACTATACTCTCTAAGACTCTCAGAGACTCAGGGTGTATAGTACAAAACCATGGTAACAAGGGCAAGTAACTGTGTGCCACCACTGCCGGACTACCAGCTTGGTACCAGCGGAAAGAGTAACGGAAGTTCATTATCTCCCTTGGTTGACTCCGAGGAAGGGTATGGCGAGGGGGGAATCTACGACGATGACTGTCACCCATGACTGAAATATAAAACAAGAAAACAAAAATTACTTGATCCTGACAGATAGTTTTGAAGATAGTTTTATGTTTTGTGACTGTACCAGCAGATAGTTTTGATAATTTTATGTTTGTGACTGTACCAGCAGATAGTGTTGATAGTTTTATGTTTGCGACTGTACCAGCAGATAGTGTTGATAGTTTTATGTTTGTGACTGTACCAGCAGATAGTTTTGATAGTTTTGTGTTTGCGACTGTACCAGCAGATAGTTTTGATAGTTTTATTTTTGTGACTGTACCAGCAGATAGTTTTGATAGTTTTATGTTTGTGACTGTACCAGCAGATAGTTTTGATAGTTTTATGTTTGCGACTGTACCAGCAGATAGTTTTGATAGTTTTATGTTTGTGACTGTACCAGCAGATAGTTTTGATAGTTTTATGTTTGCGACTGTACCAGGAGATAATGTTGATAGTTTTATGTTTGTGACTGTACCAGCAGATAGTTTTTATAGTTTTATGTTTGCGACTGGACAATGAATGGCCGTTCCGACTGACGATGACGCGACAAGCTTTGTATGGCATGACTCCATACACGAGATCTCATCCTGTGACAGCATCTAAGACTTCATTAGTACATAGGTCATCCCCATGGCAACCGCTACAGCTGGTAAACAAACTCCCATTGAATCCTATTTAAAATAGTCGCCGCAATATCTGTATTTGAATAATATAAACCATTTTAAAAATACTATCTCCGTAATATATGCATTTCTTTTCATAGAAAAACCAGCAGTGTACCCGGCGTGGCCCGGTAAGTCGGGAGTTCAAACGTGACACTTCAAACACACCATTAGCGTGCTAATTTATGCCACATACCTAAAGTGCAGAAATGTGTTACATTTCATACGTCACAAATTCTGTTTTACCCGTCAATGCTAACCAACCAAACCAAACAACCAACCTAATCAGCTAACCAAACCAACCAAACAAATCAACCAATCAAACCAGCCAAACCAACCAACCAAACCAAACCAAAACACCATTATATAAAAATATAAGTGCTAATTTATGCCACCTACCTAATGTACATTTCATACGTCATAAATTACGTTTTATAACGCTAATAACTTAGGAATTATTTGTTTAAATAGTAATTAATTCTCTCAATGTTAAAATGAAAACGAAACATTGCAATAATGATCAAATTAATTAATTTGTGTATCTCTGTCATTTCGCCTTCATTTTGTTAGAGGAAGGTATGGCACGAAACAGCACCCGCGCGCAAGTTCAATTCGGCTTCTTACTTACACGTTGTCCTTATATTTGCTGATAACTTTTCTTCGCATAATATTTTTTTTTTAATTGTTAATTGGGAAACCCAAGATGGACAGAAATGTATCAAGACAGATCAAAGTTTTAATACTAGAGCTAATGGCATAAACCGCGGACAACTGAAAAGATAAATTTATTTTGGGGGAGATAACAAGAAAGATAATTTGCAGTTGGTGTGTTTTACGTCATTGAAATCCTCAGAGTCATCAAATGTATTTACAAATTTGATCAAAGTCTCATAAAACATTAAAACAAAATGAATATAAAAAGGAATTGAACTGCTGTTTAATGAAAATTATAATTTTATACATTTGTAAAAATATTAAAAACAAATGACACATGAACGGAAATGTTTTAATTAAATAGTTCATTCATATTAGTTCTGACTAGTTTATCAAATGGCGGGAACCTACGGCCCGCACAGTGTACACATTGACTATGTTTAAATGAATATGGTCTTTGTACTGAGTCACCCAAAAGATATTTGAATGATTGAAAGTCAATCAATTAGGAATTTTCAGTGATGGTCTAACTTCACCGGTCAGAGAATCAAGTATATATATATATAGCGAGAGAGAGAGAGAGAGAGATGTGTGTGTAAACTCAGCAACACTGATAGAAAATGAAAGTCGAACAAACAAAAACATACAAACAAACAAAAGACTTAAAACAGTTTCTTATGAAAGACACCAAACTTGTTTATTTCTTTGAATGTGTGTCGGTGCAAGGGGGGGGGGGTGTTAGGATTACGTCAGTGCAATGTTGGACGACTTGAAAAGGATTAGAAAAATATTACACTGGCAGAAATAAAAAAAAAAAATAGTTAAAAAGAATAGGTGAAGGGGTGGGGGGGGGGAAGAGGTAAGGTAAGAAGAGACAGTGTTAAAAGTGTAATGAATGATTTATCTGCATAAATATAAACCACTGCAGCGTGTTGCTATTTTTTTTGGAGCCATTAGTGGCTCTTCGCGGAGTTTTGTGTGGCTCCCAACGATCGAGATCTACAAGTTGTTTTTTTTTTTAATTAAAACTTATACATTGGCCATAGTGAGGACGCTGGAAGTATTTGGTACATACACAGGCTCACCGACAGAAATTTCGGGCCCTTTGGCAGGGATGTTACGCCCCCCCCCCCCGTTCTCTTGTTTATTTCGCACGCTGACAATAATTTCTGAGATATTTTCCCATAGTTACGCGCGATGGGTTCAGCTATTTATAGATAACGCGTCACAAGCTGTTAGAACCTCCCCCCCCCCTGCAGTAGGACAAACAGCGGTAGTTCTCAATCTGAAGCAATGATTCCCTTTTTTTTTTTATGAAACGAGCGTAAAAATCTCCGTTCTTGAAGGAAAATACTTCTTTGGTATTCAAGGCGTTGGTGTGTGGGAATGGTGGTGTGGGTGGGGGGGTAGGGGGTAGGGGAAGGGGGAGTGGGGTAGTACATATCTGTTTTCCAGGGATTGAGAACCGTTGCTCTACAAAAGAACGGGGCTCTATTTTGTGTTACCTGGTACCTAGTTCTCTAGAATGTCACTCTTTCTCAACCAAAATGATTTCCCGTAGATATTCAAACCATTTTGTCACACAGCTCGATCTGGTACTGCCGTCACCAACCCGACCACGTGTTCTGGGCTGTCAAAACGACGCCTGTGGCAAAATGTTCAACAGCATGTCAGGTTATCACTCTCGTCCTCCCTTCCCCCCCCACCCCCTCAACGGTACGCCTATGAATCATGTTGTCTATACGGGGTGACCACACTTCAGGTCAACGGGAGCAGCAGTTTACTGTATACAAACGGGAGCAGCATTACATTTTACTGTATACAAACGGGAGCAGCATTACAGTTTACTGTATACAAACGGGAGCAGCATTACAGTTTACTGTATACCAACGGGAGCAGCATTACAGTTTAATGTATACAAACGGGAGCAGCATTACAGTTTACTGTATACAAACGTGAGCAGCATTAATGTTTAATGTATACAAACGGGAGCAACATTATAGTTTAACTGTATACAAACGGGAGCAGCATTACAGTTTACTGTATACAAACGTGAGCAGCATTACAGTGTACTGTATACAAACGGGAGCAGCATTACAGTTTACTGTATGGGGGGCCACCCCTTAGTCCATTAAATAAGATTTAGAAAGTAAATAATGTGGGGGCAGGAATGGATTCAACTGGAGACCAAATAAAATCAATGGTCAATAATAAACAATAACCAAAGCTGTGACAACTTTGTAATAGTTTTGATTAAACCTGACATGGTACGATCTTCTGTAATTCTGACTGTTCCATTCTGTCCACAACACACCACCCCCCTCCTCATTCCCCCCAAATGTCTGGACGACTGCCAGACATGTACTGCATAAACGGTTAAGAACGCCTTGTATCCCAGACTGTATCAGGTTAGACTCCTGGTTGATCTGACCTCATTAAAAACTAAAAAATACCAGATAAAATCATACTACAGATAACATTAGACCTACGTTTGAGGGGTGAAATATGCAGACAGAAAACACAATAATGTAACAAGTGTGTCACACATTATTAAGTTCCCTTGTAAAGGTTGGATCCCATCTCTTGATCCCAACAGACCACCAATGTCAGTGGTGGGCTCTTTTAATATTATCTTTGGAAGTTCCCATTCTTTCAACCCCCTCCCCCTTTTTTTCAACATTTCCGAGTGTGTAGTGATTTTGCAGGCAACACGGAAGACATGAGTGGGTGACAGGAGTCGCTGGGACTTTGAACCTGTACCTACACTCCCTGTTCCCTCCTGTCCCACAAACGGATTGCCCTAACAGAATCGCGGGGGGGGGGGGGGGTGTGAAGTATATTTTCACACGCCACCTTTTTTGTCAGGGCTACCGCAAGAATGAGGGGAAGCGGGCTACACCCGAACATTTATCAGAGGAGGAGAAGGGGGTGGGGATGGTGGCATCACTTTCGATAATTTATGATTATCAGTAATAATTATTTATTTATATTTCTAGAGGAGAGGGGTTCAATTTACTACAGTTTGTCGGGGGGGATGGGACGGGCTCTTGATTTCCCCCCCCCGCCCCTCCTTCCTCTCGGTCTCCCCCTTTGCTGAGGCCTTGGACCTTTTACCGTCAAGCAATTCAAAGCATCATCTCTAGTCAACGCGCCTAACAATCAACTTCAGTTTACCTCGAGGCCAATGACGTGTATGTGTGGGAGTCAACTGTCCTACAAAACACAACCTTTACCCTTTGAACTTGACCACTCGTCAAAAGTGTGCGAGAACTTGGAACCTCATTTTTTTAAGGACTTTCTTTACGGAAAGGGAAATAATTAGTGGAGAAAGATTTAGTACTTTGAGATTTATGGTTTATACACATTGTCAGGTTTTGAACTGTTTTGTCGAAGCTGCACACACACACACAGCTCACACAGAGAGAGAGAGAGAGAGAGAGAGAGAGAGAGAGAGAGACAAATACCTAATACGAAGTTTTGATCTGTGTCCGTCCCGTCGAATAAAACATTGTAATACGCAATTATAATGTATGTTATACAATGAACAATATTATATCACAAAATAGGGAATTATAATACAAGGAGATACCCGAGGGATGTTTTTGGTTTGTATAAATACCTTCCCTGATTACATATTATAAAAATGAAAATTTGAATAAAGCTAAATACAGTAAAAAAATTTTTTACATAGAAATGATATCATTTTATCTTTATGTAGCATGTAACTATTTTTGTTTGAGATATTACCAGCTTACTTCATTTTTAAACCACTAATTATATTAATGAAAAAAATAAAGAATATTTCTAAATAATATGTAAACTAATTAAAACCATTTTTAAATACAAAACAAGCTACACATAGATTTTTAGCTTGTAAAACTAGCTCGTGTGCAGTGCTCTAATAGCTTGACTGTTAAAGAATTCATAGATCTAAAATAAAATGAATGGAGTATCGTAGTACTATCAGTGCTCTAGATAAATTGTTTGCAGATATCGAATGTCACACTTTTTTAATGTGTCGCCATACAAACAATAGAATCCATTTTTTTGTTTAAGGTGGATAAAACCATCTGGTGTTCATTATCTTCCGTAAAAGTATATATATAAATAACCTATCAGTTCTTTTTCCTTTTTTCTGAAACTTTTAACTTAAGAAATAACATGACCTACATATTTACATAATGCACTAAGTTTTATAGCTATCCAATGACAGCATCGTCACTTATACGGAAAGCCAGTTACGCAGAGTATTTTAAAAAAGTTGTCACAACCCAATTTGAAAAACTCGTGGTCTAGGGGTACATTGGCGAGCGGTTCACCCAGGTCCCCGCAGGTTGGACATACACATTAACATTTGTATATATATATATATATATATATATATATATATATATATATGACGTATACAATCAATAACTCTGTATAAATAATACAAATAATAACTTTAATACCACTTTATAACTGACTATACAGAAAAATATTAGATTTATGTGACGATTTCCATCACCCACAATAGTATTACATTTAATAAATAGACTAAATTATAATAGATCAGCTATTACATTATAATGTCAGGCGGTCTTTCAATCCTGGGCCGTCCGGGTCTCAAATGCCTCCAGAACGACTAGATGTCGGTGCACTTCAGGTAGGGCCATTTCACGTCCGATACGACTTAAAGGTTACTTCCAGATTCAGGGCCTACATGTTACAAACAACATCATGTACGATATGCATGTATATGACCACACAATGCTACTTCGATATTACAGTATGCAACGTATTGTCTAAACTATACAACATACCTCCAGAACGATCAACCTATCACACACATCAACATCTTCATGTAAATGCATCTGTTATATCAAATATGGTGAATGCATAATAATCACACACATCAAACATGTATGTAAATAAGCCGTTACATGGCATGGGTGAATGCAAAAGAAATAAACGTAAAAAATGTATGCGTTGTACGTCACCAGCGGCTGTTCACTAACAGAGCGCCACAAGTTTCGTTTTTTATAACATGCGCACCAAGATGTGAACACATCCTTTCAAACATACTCCCTTCACCTACTCTATGATATCTTGACAAAAGCATATGCCAACGCAGCAAATAATTTACACAGGTTAAAACAGTGAGACGGTTACATAGGACAATACAGAAATCCATTTTACATAGAGGATTATACAGAAATCCAGTTGCATAGAACAATACAGAAATCCAGCTGCATAGGTCTATAGGAAAAGCCAGTTTAAAAATGTCTACACAGAAAGCCAGTTAGATAAGTCAATACAGAATGATAATTACAAAAAAGTCTACACAGAAAGTCATTTAGAAAGCCACAAATAGACTGTGTCAATACAGAGATGAAGACATGATGTCTGTCTACATATAAAATGAATTCTTTCAAGTGTTGATTATCTGTCAGTTTTGATAGTTCCGTTGGAGGTTTCGTAGCCAGACATTGCTGTAGGAACCAACGAAAAAATAAATAACAAAGAGTAGAATGCTATGTTATGTGTCAGCGTATGTTACAAAGGGTCTATGGTTGAGGCACAGAATGTAATTCGGGTCTAGGATAGAGTCACAGAATGTAACAGTGGATCTAAAGTTGAGTGACAGAATGTAACAACAACGGATCTAAAATTGAGTGACAGAATGTAACAACGGATCTAAAGTTGAGTGACAGAATGTAACAATGGATCCTAAGATGAGTCACAAAATTTTAATCATTAGTCACAAGATATAACAGAGGTGTAAAGGTGATTCGTTACGTTTTATATGTAGCATTAGTTTATATTGAGATGACATACGTAACATTGGCTTTAAGAGGAGTCACGACATGTATTGTGGGCCTAGTATGGGGGTCACAGTTAGGGGCCCCAGTCAAAGACTTCCTGATATACATATGGGGCTTTAGGCAGAGACTTTCAGACATCCCCTCCCTTCCAGCAGACAAAACCACCTAATACAAATATTTATATAAATTGAAGCAATAAGGTATCCACAAACCAAAGCGAATTTCGCGTATCTAGGTAGCTCGCGAAATTCGCCCCTCTTTCGCGGCAATGTATTTATATGAAGATGCTCAAACCGCGGAGAATTTCCTCGGCGGCGCAGAGAATCTTCGCGGCATCGCTTCTTGCAGAGTTTTTTTTGCGTTTCGCGAGTGTAAACAATCCAAAATGGCTGCCTAGAAACATCGACTCAAATGAAAATCATGGTTAAAATTGATATAAATGTCTTAAAATTAACAAATAAGACTTACATTTATATATAGAAACATGAATTATATCAGATTATACCAAAAAGTAAGTGTTTTTTTTTTTTTAACTTTTTATTTGTAAAATACAATTACTGTAGAAAATGTATAATGAGAAGAAAATGTCTGCCGACGTCTTCAAACCAAAAAAAAAAAGAAAATTTAAAAAATCATTATATCCGGTCGGCTGACGCCCACTTTCGCTTCGCCTAGGTGTAGCGAGGGTTTTTCGCGCTTAGAAAAATCTCACGTGAGAAATAGCGCAGCGGAAAGTTCAGCTTTGGTTTGTGGATACCTATAAAGTGTGCTTGTTTTTTTTTAAGCCCTATTTATTCTTTTGAGATTCCCTGAAATTTTAATAAAATGCTTTATCTCGATGTATTAAATAAATATATTTTTCAACATGTAAGTTTAATGTTACTTTATTCAAAGTGAAGGTTTTGTTCGCTGAGGGTTCAGTCTTCTGAAGGTTTCGTCCGCAGGAAAATTTTTTGCCCGACGGCCAGGCGGTTGGGGGGGGCGTGGAATCGTCCGTACGACTCTGAGTATAGCGATGATCTAAATGTGTCAGTTTATCTAGCATTGGGCTGTTGTTGAGTAACTTGATTTAGCGCGCTGAGAGGGATGGGGGTCTAAAATTCAGTCCCTGTACATAACAATTTATAACATGGGGTCACGGTGACCCTAGCCCCCCTATTGACAACGTGTACGGCCCTTATTTATTGACCTGCCCTTCCCGTAGAGTGAAACTCTCCACCTATCTCTTTGAACATTATCTCGTGTATCTCTTTACCTCACTTTATTTTGTTCTCTTCAAAACTATCATCATTCCATCTCTTGCCATCTTCTCTTTATGCTCGCCCCCCCCCCCACCCCTCAACCCCCCCCCACCCCCACCCACTCCCTAACAACAAAATCATACGGTCCTGTGTACTTCACAGCCTTTATCTGTGTAGAAATCGCTGCGACGTTGTTATTTACAAGTCTCTGCTGAACACAAACACAATCTTTTTGATGTCAGACCGTGTCTTGGATTAGAAACGATTTAACTCTCTCCGTTGTAAGCAAAGCATTTTATATTAATTTATTTATTTCTTGCGCTCCGTTGAACACACGCACACACACACACACACACACACACACACACACAATTTTAACATCGTTTCACGGGGTTATCAGGCGCGTTGCGAGAGGTGAGGGGGGGGGGGTTTCCGAGCACTTGTTAGGAGACCTGACCACATGTAAGGGTCACGTCGCTTTCCACAGTGTGCTACATAGTGACATGTTAGTCTGGTGAAGGGGGCTCCGCTTTCAAGGGGCTCCAGGGTACGGGGGGGGAGAGGATACATGTCCCTCTGGTAGCGCCCATGTTAAGACCTGGCCTATCTACTTTATCCCAAGGATTATCCTAAGGATTATATCAAGAAATAAGTTAAATTGGAAGGACAGACAGACACATTGATAAGTGTCGAAACGGAAATAATTATAGGTAGACAAATTGACAAACACGTAAGGTAGAGAGCGACGGACAGACATAAAGACGACGGATGGACAACCGGATGAGCGGACGGACCAAAAGACGATATGTTCATATATATATATTGTAACACTATATTTTTGTATATAATGTTATGGATGTTATGGATACTGTAGTAGACACCAATTTAACGTTGGAATTGTCAACGTTATGGTACTATCGTTGTTCCACCAAATGTAACGTTATATATATTTTTATGAACGTTATGTACTTGTTGATGTAATGCTTCTCTAAGGTAACACTGTGTGTTCCTCACTGCTGCTTCAGATACTTATACTGGTTTTATGTAGCTGCCGATATTATAACTGGTTTATAAACTTAAATAGCGTTCAGTCTCAATGCACTCTCAAACAACACACCAATCAATGAGGCAAAGTTCCACGATTCAATTATATTTATTAAACAATAAGAAGACATGTAATCTGAATTTGTTGCAGCAGTATTCACAAAAATGCTTCGTACACAATATAACACGTAGTATTCCAGGTTCCCGAAGGAATTATCTGGCAATACTTTGACACTTAGTATCCTGTGTCCCCGAAAGGATTATACAGACATACTTCAATAAAATAGACTTTGACTGTGTACTGTAAAACTCAATAACTTGATAGCTTGTTCCTCTATTATTTCTCCACTAACTTCTCCTCTGACTATCTCTACAACTGGTGTCCTGATGTCTCTATCGTCGGTCTGTCGATCTGTCGGTCTGTCTCTCGATGTCTCTCGTAGGTCTGACGAAATTTCAGCTACATCTCTTATTTATGTGATGGTGAATTATCATGTGCCCCAAACGCCCAGAACTTCTGATTGGCTCCCTATCACCCTTTCTAACTCATCTACATATTAATGACTCTTATTCCAGCCTAGCGATTGGTGCGGCTAAAAACTCTCTCTGGTCTAGTATTCCTTTGTCTGCCTAATTACATCTTTCGTCATCTACCTCTGGGGTCATAGACCTGTGATGACAACCCATTTTACCCTAAACAAAGATCAACCGCTGGAATTCTAGTTATCAAAACATATAACTGTGTCCTGGACCCACGAACTTTCCATGTTGACTTAACCAATTAACCAGTGGTTCTAAAATTGTATGGATCTATCTAAAGCTATTGTTACATATATATAAATAGGATAGATAGATAGATAGATAGATAGATAGATAGATAGATAGATAGATAGATAGATAGATTATATTAACATCTTTCTAGTATCGGCATTTCTGCTAAATTTATGTTTACGGTACCCGACAGTATTTGACGGTGAGAAAATTATCCCCGTTTACTGATCTACAGCCAATTAAAATAAAGCTAAACGTTGAATCTTGTTTTTAAAATGTTCGTGTTACGGTGAGTTTATAGCCACACCAAATATATAACGTTAACATTCATACTTGACTAATATTACAGGACAGAACTCAGAGCAGTACACCATATACACCAGAGCAAGTAATGGGTCAATGGGTCAGTGGGTCAAATGGGTCGCAAAATTGGATGGGTCACATGGGTCATGGGTCAATGTCCCTGACCCACGACCCATCCTTAGTCTCCGCCCGACCCTAAAAAAAACCCGTCGTCGCGCGATTTTTTTTAATTTCAAAATGGTTTCTATGGCGACGGCCGCCATCTTGAAAATAACAACATTCAATGGGTCATGACGGGTCTGGGTCAAGAACTTGATGGGTCATATGGGTCAAGCTCAGTGACCCATTACTTGCTCTGATATACACAATACTTTAATAGAACTTTAATAAGACTTCTCTTCTAACTATCTATACTATAACAAACCACTTATTTTTATTAGCGCCAGTGCCGAACCTAGGGATTTTGGGGGGTCCGGGGGACTTGGCCTCTTAGGGGGCCCCAACATTTGACATTCGACATCACGAAATGAGAAAATGTACTTAATATTTAATGTGAAAAAAAATGTGTGGGTGCCCCCCCTCAAATTTGGGCCCGGGGAGAATTTCGAATTAGGACCCCCCCACTCCCCCTCCATAGTTTTCGCCTCTGAATAGGACCGTCAACACCGAACTAAGTCTAACGACTAAGCCTGTCAGCACCGTACTACCGCATCTTTCTCTACTCAACTAATCACTCTACTAGTTACATGTACTAACTCATTTCTAACTTAACCCAACATGGCAACACAAATGTCGGGGGTGGTGTGGGCGGGGGAGGGGGGGGAGGGGGGGGTTTGATCACGCGTGCTTATGCATGTGCCATTAGTAGGCATCAAATCAAAAGTTGGGAGCTTGGCTTGAGACACGACCTTGGACTTGGGTTACCTAATCAACATGGTCAACTAAGTTGGGTCACTCGTTCGGGGAGAGGGGAAAAGTTTCACCTGACGGTGTACAAAGATGGGGTGGGGGGGGGCGGTGAAGGTGGGCGGGAGGGGGGACGCTACAGTTATAACATATATCACTTTAATAATTGTTGGTTGCTTTATAAACAATTTTTAAAAAACAATTTTTTTCAAATGTTTTTATTTTTAATGTAGTTTGTGACTTTCCCGGTAACAAAGCTGATTTTTAATGGGAGATTTCATAGGGAAATAACTTAAATGGCAAATAGAAATCAGGATTATATAGGGACCTTTTTATAAAAATAAAAAAAAACGTATTTCTTGAGTTTTGAAATCAGCCAGACTTTGTCAGTAATCTATTAGAATATTTTACTTGCCCAGCTGTGTTGATAAAACTGGGTGTGTCGAAGTCATCTGTGATGATAAAACTGGTTGTATCAAAGTCAGCTGTAATGATAAAACTGGTTGTATCAAAGTCATCTGTGATTATTAAACTGGTTGTGTCAAAGTCATCGGTGATGATAAAACTGGTTGTATCAAAGTCAGCTGTAATGATAAAACTGGTTGTATCAAAGTCATCTGTGATTATAAAACTGGTTGTGTCAAAGTCAGTTGTGATGATAAAACTGGATGTGTCAAGGGATAGTAGTCTATCTAAATGTATACTCTCCACTCCAAATTGTCTTCAAACAAAATAATTTCTACTTTTTGTTATTGTTTTATATCTGAAAGTGTATCAATAGGTTTAAAAAAAGATCAGTTTTTTTTAAGTTTTTCTGTAAGTTCTCTGTTTACTTTTATTGTTTGTTGGTTCCTGCAGATTTATATCAAGTTTTTCGTTGTTTTTTAATAAAATACTCTTGATATTCATAGAAAAGGAGATCCATGATCTTGACTCAAATTTTACTTTTATTTGTTTTTTTAGACACGTTTCCTGGCCAAGAAGTCAACGCCCACGTCTCTCCTTTCTAACGGGTTTTTTTAAATACATTATTCTGAGCCGTTTTTAGGTTTTGGGGGGGGGGGGGCCAAAGCGACTGTCTCCCAGAATTTATCCGTGTCCTAGGTTAAGGGTTCCTAATACATTTTGGGACCCTAGGCAGACGGTCTCAGACATATTTCGTGGCCCTATTCAGACGGTCTCATATCAGAGGCGTACCTAGGGTGGGGGGAGGGGGTCCAACTGCAAAAGTTCCCCCGGCCCCAGTTTGAGGGGGCCCCCAAAAAGTTTTTTTACATTAAATATTAAGTACATTAACTCCTGCCATGATGTCGAATGTAAAAATGCAGGGGCCCCCAAAGAGGCCAAGACCCCCGGGCCCCCATATCCCTACGTTTGGCACTGTCCCAGATATATGTAAGGGCCCTATTCAGACGGTCCCAGATATATTGGGGCTCTATTCGGACAGTCCCAGATATCATTCGGGGCCCTATTAAGAAAGTCCCAGATATATATCTGGGCCCTATTCAGACGGTCCATTTCGGGGTCCTATTCAGACGGTTCGAGATATATGTCGGGGCCCTTGGCAAAATATCCTGCTGAGGCTCTCTTAGCAACAGTTGTGTATGTGCTACGAAGAGAAGGAATTTTTTTGTGTCTCCCTTCTTATGGCAACGCCACTGTCCACCTAGCATCAAGTAGTTGTTTACTGTGTCAGTCACCTGGCCCAGACGGTCGTGGGCGGAATAGAAGTAATTTGTCTAGGTCAACGTCGTAACTATGTTGTTGTTGTTTTTTTTGTTCGGTTTTTGGAAAGTTAAAATGAAAAAAAAATCAACAATACTGAGATAACGTGCCATGGGAATCGATGTAAATGGAAGAAACTTTATTATCGTCTGCTCTCAGCACATCCGGGCACTCGTCTCCAGAAAATATGTTAAATCTGCTAGTAGAGAGAGAAAGGAAGGTAGAGAGGGGGTAGGGAGGGAGGGAGAGGGGAGGGAGGGAGAGAGAGAGGGGTGGGAGAGAGGGAGGGAGAGAGATAAAGAGTGAGGGGGCAGGGAGGGAGAGAGAGGGAATGAGGGAGGGAGGAAGGGGGAGAGAGGGGGAGGGAGAGAGAGGTGGAAAGGGGAGGGAGGGAGAAAAGGGGGAGAGAGGGAGATGGGAGAGGGAGCAGGGGGGAGAGGGAGATGGGAGAGGGAGTAGGGGGAGATGGAGAGAAAAAGGAAGGGAGGGAGAGAGGGGGAGGGGGAGAGAGAGGGGGAGGGAGGGAGAGAGAGGGTGGGAGAGAGAGATAAAGAGTGAGGGGGGCAGGGAGGAAGAGAGGGAATGAGGGAGGGAGGAAGGAGGAGAGAGGGGGAGGGAGAGAGAGAGGTGGAAAGGGGAGGGAAGGAGAAAGGAGGGAGAGAGGGGTTAGGGAGGGAGAGAGGGGAGGGAAGGAGAGAGGGAGGATGGACGTTGGGAGAGAAGGAGGGGGAGAGAGGGAGATGGGAGAGAGATGGGAGAGAGGGAGGGAGAGGGAGGGGGGGGAAAGGGAGAGAGGGGGAGGGAGGGAGAGAGGTGGAAAGGGGAGGGAAGGAGAAAGGAGGGAGAGAGGGGTTAGGGAGGGAGAGAGGGGAGGGAAGGAGAGAGGGAGGATGGACGTTGGGAGAGAAGGAGGGGGAGAGAGGGAGATGGGAAAGAGGGAGGGAGAGGGAGGGAGGGAAAGGGAGAGAGGGGGAGGGAGGGAGGGAGGGAGAGAGAGGAAGGGAGAGAGGGGGTAGGGAGAAAACAGAAGGTAAACAGAAAGCCTTTTTTTAAACCCGGGCAAAGCCGGGTACTTGCAACTAGTATATATATATATATATATATATATATGTGTGTGTGTGTGTGTGTGTGTGTGTGTGTGTGTGATCGTTTTGGGCTCTGAGTTAAATCGAAAGTAAAGAATGAATACAACAGTATTCCAGTTTAAAATACGATCATGAAAAAAATCGGATCTGCCCGAAACCAAAAAATAACCTAGCCTACCGATCAAACTTAAGGGGATATAACTCTATGCAAAGGTTTGGCAGGGTACAGCTAGTAAAGAATATGGACAGTCTAACTAGGAGGTTGCCTTCACTTCACATTTCACTTGACTCAAGAATTGGAAAAGAAACGTTCGGGCCCTTCATCTACAGGCAGACCTGGATTGCTAAAAGTGTGGGGGGGGGTGACCGATACAAGGAAGCGTTCAAGCCGTCTAGGGCCCCTTAAATTCAATTTGACTTAGGGCTCCAAACGTGCATTTGTTTAGAGCAGAGGTCGGCAACCTGCGGCTCGCGATGTCAAGTTGTGACTCTTTCGATGATAAATTGCGGACTTCCAGTTCAATGCGCAAATAGTTATAATGGTATTATTTTATATACCCATTCCTAATCAAATTCCATAATACTGAAAGAACAATTTCAATGGCTCTTTTAAAAAACTGAGAAAATTTTAAATTACAACTTTTGGCTCTTCCGTCTCAAAAGTTTGCCGACCCCTGGCCTAGAGCCACCCACCCCCCCTCCCTTCCCATAAATGTAAGTTTGACTAAGGGGCGTTGATCATAGTATAATTTTAGATTGTTTTTATATACCACGCCACAGCCTCTCAGCTCTCGGTTAACCTCTCGTCCATGGTTAATCGCACCATCCCGAGAGAAATACACCACAGTAGATAAAAATATAATAAAAAGTAAATAATTACAAATGTTTCTTCGGCGGCCTGTTACCATTTGACCCATGGACGCGTACCGGTCTGCGGCCCGGAGGCTGGAAACCACTGGTTTAACGTACATTTCCCTTTTTATTTTTTTTTTCGTCATTTTTTTTCCCATGCTACTTTTAGGTCAAAAGTATTTTTTTTTTGGTTGTAGCCAATCAGTGCAGCAGTACTTTTAGATTCCTGATTATACAGAGCAACGAAGTGTCTGCTGTTTTGACTCTCTACGTGTGTGTGAGTGGGAGTGTGTGTCTACTGATTTGAGGTTAATTGAACTTGAAATGAGAGGAGAGCAATAAGTCCCACAGTTCAAGACAGATGACTTCTCTGCTGTTTACGTAAATAGACTTTATGTCACTTCAACATAATTCGGTGAAATCAACAACAAAAAAAAAACAACACAAATATATATAAAAAAAAACATATGTACTCGGCCATTTTCTTTTTTAAATAAATAGAAAAGCTGTTGTTTGTTTTCATAAAGATAAGTGTTTCTGGATAATAAAGTGTCTATAAATTCATAAAAAGTTGTTAATCGTTTAATTAGGAAGATAACTTGCAATTCATGAGCTAATCTACAAAAAAAAGTAATAATAACTTTTGATTTTATGTTGTGTTTCGGAAGATAACCTGCAATTCAAGAGCTAAATCTACAAAAAAAAGTAATAATAACTTTTGATTTTAAGTTGTGTTTCGGAAGATAAATTGCAATTCCAGAGCTAATCTACAAAAAAAAATATAATTTTTGATTTTAAGTTGTGTTTAAAATGAAATGAAGTCTTAAGGTAAGGTTGCAGCTTAAAAGGAGATCAAATAAAAGGGTTAAAAACAGGCCCAAATGACCAGTATTACATGGCGAAGAATCTTGAACGATAAGTTTGAAATAGTGTTTACCTACGTAAGAACCTTTGTCGCTTTGGTAGCGGGCCGGTTCTTCAAGCTGGGGCATAGCCTGCATTCTTGTGGGTTACGGTTTCGGCTCTCTGTGAGTCCAAAGGCACATATGTCTCCCATGGCGTCTCCAAGGTAATTGCACTATGGGTTATGGTGAAATGAAAGACGGGCGCTGGAAAAATAGTTCCGTTATTGGTTTATAGGATTTAAGAGCTAAACATATCATCCTTTCATGGACGTGTAGTCAAATAAAAAAGACATGACCTACTATTGGAGTCAAAACGTTGAGTTCGATGCAATCAGTTCTTGTGATTTTTTTCTATCTTCATGAGTGGTGCGAAGTTCCCCGTAATCCTAAAGGGCCGTTGGGGCAGATCAAGTGTAGAATTCATCTGTTTCATTAACCAAGGCATATGAAGGGATTGTGTGGTCAGCCACAACCAAACGCTTAGCCGCATTTTATTTTCCCCCCAACTTAATCCAGGTGTCCATTTAAAGCTGGTTGGACGTGAGGGACTTTTAACCTACTTTCACCATGACCAGGACCAATTTCCGTTGTTTCCTCAACGAGGATCGAACCCAAGACTCTCAGATCTACATCATTCGTCCATCCATCTCACCCATGAGTTGCGCAGTCTATCTATAAATAGATTTGATCAGTGGTACTCAAACGTTTACGCTACGCCCCCCCCCCCCTTGTATGACAACTGTTTTTATATTTTGCAACCCACATGCCAAAACAAACTACGCTATAAGAAAGAGAACAAACATCCTCATTGATTGTAAATATAGATTTACATGTTTACTTTGTAGGCTTTACAAACATGTAGTTCTGTAAGCAATAATAGAGCACTACTGTTGTAATTATTCATGTATATATTTCCCCATTCTTTAATTATACATTTTAAAATGTATTGCGACCCCCTCCCCCCCCCCCCCCACAAAATCAGTGGATCGCGATCCACACTTAGAGAAATACTAGGATGGACTAACGCTAGCTACAGTCATGTTACAGTCATGTTAAAGTCATTTTAAAGTCATGTTAAAATCATGTTACAGTCATGTTAAAGTCATTTTACAGTCATGTTAAGTCATGTTACAGTCATGCTAAAGTTCCGTTAAAGTCATGTTACAGTCATGTTTAAGTCATGTTACAGTCATGTTAAAGTCATGTTACAGTCATTTTAAAGTCATGTTAAAGTCACGTTACAGTCACGTTACTAGTTCAAGAAGTGACTCAAGAAGTACATTCGGTAAAGAACAAAAAAAAGAAATGACCCCCCACACACCTTTGAGTGGATAAAGTGGACTTTGTACTTTCACCTGTCTATGACGTCAGTACCATTGAGTGAAGTAAATTAAATTAAACCTTTCATTCAGACCTACCGGTGGCCGGAACTTTGGGGCCTGGACGAAGTTACCTGCCGTTTTTTCTAATGTCAGGCACTAATTCTAGGCATTTCTTAAGTAGAACCCCCACAGTGCCTCCGACTGGATTGACCATAAAAAAACCCAGCTTATTCCGCTCTGGTCAAGTCCGCTAATATTCAACTGAACGACTCCTTTGCTAGCAGATTACAGTACCGTGACGAGGCCGTTTCCAGGGCCAAAGTCCCACAACGTGCGCTCATGTCGCCCTTCAGATGTAGGGAAATTTTAAGTTTTATGTTGACAAACACCATTATGTCATTAGACACACTCACACATTGACATGTGCATGTCATAAGGTACACTCACACATTCACCTGTTAATGTCATTCCCGTAATTTACACCAAGTTACTGGGTCGGTGAAGAACGTTATTGGAAAGATGCGAGCTACGGTTTCCAACAGCACCCCTTCCCCAGTATGTCCTTTGACCCATAGTGGCCATTGGTGACATTAGCCGTACCAGCCATTAGGCTCCGGGCGACATTAGCCGTACCAGCCATTAGGCTCCGGGCGACATTAGCCGTACCAGCCATTAGGCTCCGGGCGACATTAGCCGTACCAGCCATTAGGCTTCGGGCGACATTAGCCGTACCAGCCATTAGGCTCTGGGCGACAACCTGCCAGATCGGCTTATAGGCCCCACAACTTATAACCATAACGCCCCTTGCGCGAGACGCCCTCCCACCCACCCACACTACACCCTCTTTCCCCCAGATCCGGTACAATGCATAGGTCGGTTGCCATAACCACTATCCTAAAAGACAGCCATACCCACTAGTAAGTATAGTCCCCATGGGGATTGTAGCCTCACTATATGTTGGTGTGGGGTGGGGAGGCTGTAGGGTGGGTGGGTACAAATACCCCTTAATGACTTGTAATTCCACAGAGTATAAAAAAAGAGTTCAATGTTGGATCCCAGAGGTAAAAAAAAAACATCAAAGGAACAGAACATCTTTCACGGTTAAGGTGTTGATTTTTTTGTGTTTTTTTTTTTAGTTGTTCTTTTTGTTGAGTTTTGTCAGTCGGCTGTTGTTATCTCTCTCTCTCTCTCTCTCTCTCTCTCTCTCTCTCTCTCTCACACACACACACACACACACACACAAGCTAAATACATTCTGCATAAAAGATAAATGGGAGATAAATAGGTTTGCAATGACACGCTCGGGGCGGAAAAGGGATAAACAGGCATTGAAACATCTGCAGCACTGCCAAGTAAAGATAGCTCGCTCATGAAATTGTTTACATTACTGTGCGTGTGTGTGTGTGTATGTGTGTGTGTTTTATTTACTTTACGTCATTATTTACGTCACTTTGTCCCACACCCTATCTCCTCCCCCCCTTTCACCTAAAGACTAGCACCGAGTCAACCCGTTGTTCAGGAAAAATATTTCAAGACCTCACGCGCAAAACATTCACTTCAACTTTAGTAATTCATTGTGTGCATTTTACCAAAGGAAACACAACTCACTTTGAATTTCTGATTCACTCATCTCAGTTCTCCCCCCCCCCCCTTTTTTTTATTCCCCCTCAAAAAAAAAAGCAGCTATGATAGGTGAAATCCCATTATAAAGATTTGAATGAACAGAATTTAGTTTCAGTAAATTATCTATGACTTTTATTGACTCTCTCTTTTCCTCCCTTCCCCCCCGCCCACAATGTCTTAAGATAAGGGGCGACAGCAAAAAATTTCAGCAACATTCAATTAAATTTAAAAAAAAAACCTGACACAAACTTTAAGACAAACTCTCCTCCATTTTCTTTAGTCCACAACAGACCCCGAACTAAACTACCTTCTATTAAAACGTACTAGTCGTCCCGCGTCGTATCATACGCCGCAAAGAAAGGGGGGGGGGAGATACTGACACAATATTTAATACTGACACAATGACAAAACAAAGCGAAGCATGTTTTCCGTAAAGCGAAATTTATTTTGAAACATTTTAAACATCTATAGCTGACGGGTGAAGACTTTCTGATTGATCCATCTTGACTCACTTTAAACAACACGCTTGCTGTAATCCAGCCCTCCCGTCTCCACACTATAGTGTTTGTTTTTTTCCGATGTCGCGAGTTTCCACAATCTATAAATAGTCCTGCGTCTTGAAGCTGTGAATTATATATATATATATATATATATATAGATTAGAACAGAATCAACATATAAAGAGTAGAGATAGTATTTTACTGTCTTTTATTACATCATGCAGTCTTTTTTTAACACACCAGGAGATAACAAATATGTGTTTATGCTATGGGGTGGCCCAGTGTTATAAGATTCAATTATCAGCTGGCTGGAAAAAAACGCATATTTAAAGATAAAAAAAAAACTATAATTTTTAAATAAATTTTTATAGATTAAAATGAACTTTAAAAAAATAAGAAAACTCATTAAATCTAAAATATTTATATAAATTATCATTACGGAAAATACATGAATAGATTTATAGATTGTTTATTTATGTTTTTTTTACTTCTCATCCTATACAAGGACATACCAAGTTCCCAGTTCTATTGTAAACACCCACGCTTTTGAGTAATTATAATTTACATAAATATGTGTATAATATAATGAGTATTGTTTGCTTTGTTTGTTTTTTTTTTACTCTTTAGTGCATTTTTTATGTGTCCACTTTGACCAATATCACTAAATTTTTATAGATTCCAATAGTGGGCAACAAGATTTAAGGAGAAACACGCACAATCTCAGAAAGTGAAACAATTAGATGCAGACGACAACCGTGCTCTTCTCTTTCTCCCTCCCTCTTACTCCCTCCCTTTTACTCCCCCCCTTTTACTCCCTGTCTCCCTCCCTCTTTCTCCCTCACTCTTTCTCCTTCCCTCCCTCTTTCTCCATTTCCTCCTTCTTACTCCCTCCCTCTTTTTTCATCCCTCTGTCTCCCTCCCTCGTACTCCCTCTTTCTCCATCCCTCTTAGTCCCTCCCTCTTTCTACATCCCTCCTTCATTCTCTCTCCTTCTTCCTCCCTTAACCATTTCAATTACTGAAACTAATCCCTTTATAATATTTCTGCACTAGATACTGGCTGACTATCCCCCTTTTTTTGTCAAAACACATTCTGCCATAAGAGGGTGATAATTACTAGTAAAGACTGTCTAAAATATGCATATACATATATATGTATACATAAAAAATAAATAAATGAACACAAATTATAACCACTCCAGTTTCTTATTGATCTCTCCTTGGGTAGTGCCGTGGGGGGGGGGGGGTACAGATTCGCTCTGTAGCCATCATCACAATATTAACTTGAGACATTTTTTCATAATGACACTGACAATTGTCAAAGAGACTGAAATAGTGGGGGGTGGGGGTATATGTGGGGGGGGGAAGGAGGGGGTGGGCGGTCAATGGGAGGGGGGAATAACTGCGTTCAGAGATGCGGAGAAATGTTGTTGTTTACTTAAGTGGAAAGGGGATGGAGCGAAACGGACTGCAGTTAGAAATAAAGGAAATGACGTGTACAAACGAGATGCTACGTTCTAGAATTGTGTGTGTGTTTGTGGGATTAATTAGTGGATGCACCAACGTGTAGTCTATACACTATGTACCTATGATGAACATATTCTCTGAAAAGTAGAAAAAAAAGTGTTAAGATGTAACATACACTGAAAACAAATCGACAATTGGAATTATTGCATAAATCTTACATTAATGACTTCCAAGAAACGGTAAATTCTTTTTTTTGTTTCCAGTTAGAAGGGAAACAATCATCAAGGCGCAGGGTCCCCCCTGCTTTTGGTGTTCCATTTAGACGATATCTGGCACAAACTATGATTGAACAACTCATCTTCCCTTCTCGTCTACACAAGACGATCATCTCCCCTTTTTTCCGTTTTTTTTTTAAACGAACAAAACACAATGCGTTCAATACACATAACACGTCAATGAAACTTTTTTGTTTAAGACAGGGGTGGGCAAACTTTTTCTACGGAGGGCCACATTGAAAATTTGATTGTTATCGGCGGGCCGCACACACACACACACACACACATATTTACAATTAACAACGTATTAAAATATGAATAAATGATAATAACCATGTATTTGTCATTTTTTTGCATTCATACTTACAATATGTACATGTATGCGGGCCGCATAATATATGATTAAGGGCCGCATTCGACCCGAGGGCCGTAGTTTGCCCACCCCTTGTTTAAGGTATTAATGTGAAAGACCCGGGGGCCAAGAGGCTGTCTGTCGAACCAGTTGACCGCCGCATTCAACCCAGTTTTCGGGCCGAAATCAACACCCCCCCCCCTTAGGGTCGGGAGTAACTGTTAACCTATTTCCTAGAAATATTTATTTATCAGTAAATTATTTCGTTCTCTGTGACAACTCTATTTGTTTATATGTGCAGCTGTATCCCCGTGTTCCCATTTCCCCATAGTATTTTCGTTTTGACCCAATTTTTGTGGGGGGGGGGGGTAATTGCCCCCCCCCTCAAGGTTCGCCGACCTCTGTTTTAACTAACTGATCGTATCCCGTCATGATATGTGTTATACCCGTCTGATAACAATAGGTCACGATTACTTGGTATCTGTAGTTCGTTGACCTGGAAGGTAGGAAATTCAGTTCAGATACAGAGCTAATGGCATTCGTGCGCCAAGTGAGGAGACAGACGATGAAAGAATGTGTAAAACAGGCGGGAAAAGTAAAATTGTGATTACAGCAGACGGCTATCTATTTATAGCTCTACATTCCCATTGGGAAATTGACATATGGAATTTGACTTCAAAAAAAAAAAAACAGGCTGTGTTCAACCTATAGAAGTCATAATACTAAGAGTTTTTGACCATGTTTTGGTTTGAATACCGGTGTATTCAACTGGTCAGTTTTTATTTGAGGACAAAGTCTTGGTAAAAAAAAACACACACACACTAGCTCAGTTATAATAAAAAGTTGTACATAGTTCAAAGTCTAAGCTATGAAAATGTAATTCAGTGTCATTCTAATTTGATTTTATCCTATTATTGATGTTTATCTCTTGACCGTTAGGTTATTAGGGGGCATTGAACAAGCTTGGAATCGAACCCGCTACCAACAGCATACGGATGGTCGTGCGGTAAAGCGCTCGACTGTCGAACTGAGAGACCCTGGTTCGATCTCCGGTCAGTGTGACAACCATTGGATATTTCACCTCATGTTGAAAGTTTCCTCAAATATCTCTCGTGCTGCCCCAGCGGCCATTGCACTATCGGGCTATGGTGGGGGATGCAAGAAAGGCACCATAAAAACCGTCCCCCCCCCATCAGTGGTTTGTAGGAGATTCCACCTCATCCATACAGGGGCGTCACACACACACACGCACCAACAGCATACCGATAACCAAATCATAACCGTTTCCCCCCCCCCCCGCCCCGTCCCGTCCCGTCCCGCCCACCCTCTACGACGCCACAAAACCTATGGTAAAATAACACACTCTAAACTTTTACTGAACATAAATCAATACAGATTTATTTTTAAAAAAAAAAAAAAACCATTGAACCGTATTTCTGGGTATAAAGCGCAGTGGCGTTGCCAGCTTAACTCGCGCCCGGGTCACAATAACCTTTTTAGTGCCTGCCCCCCCTCACCCCCCACACCCCCCACACCATTCGAACACCATATAATATTATATGTAAAAAAAACACCATTTGGCGCCCCTTTGTGAGTAGCGCTCGGGGCATGATGCCCTTTCCCTTGCCCCCCCCCCCACCCCTCGCTACGCCACTGATAAAGCGTAGTAAATAAATCTGACTAGGGCTCTCGTTAAGTAACGCGAGATTCTCCGTTGTTTCAACGTTGTTTATGACATCATCAGTACAACAGGCCGACTACCTTCCAAAACCATCAATCAACATTTAACGACATCACGTTCCCCCCTCCCACCCCACCCCCCACGCTCTGAGCTTTACACATAAAAAAAAAATTAAAATAGCAACAACAACATAGTTTTACCTGCATGCTGCACTCACCTGAAAGTTACATTTCACTTGGAGAAGAAAAATCAAAAGTAAAGCAGATAAAAAAAAAAGTTGCTCCAATTATAAAAACATTTATGATTAACGCCGAAGATTGTCATTACGTTATAGTTATCTCTCTCTCTTTCTTTCTCTTTTTTCACTCGCCCTTTTTCTGTCTCTTTCTCTCTGTCTCTCTCTCTCTCTCTCTCTCTCATTCACTCTCTCTCTCTCTCTCTCTTTCCTACTCTCTCTCCCTTTTTTGTCTGTCGCTCTCTCTCTCCATCTCTCTCTTTTCATCTCTTTCTATCTCTCTTTTTCTCGTTCTCTCTCTTTCTCTCTCTTTCTCTCTCTTTCTCTCAATATCTCTCTCTCTCTCTATCTATCTATCTATCTATCTATCTCTCAATCTCTCTTTCTATCTATCTATCTATCTATCTATCTATCTATCTATCTATCTATCTCTTTCTCTCTCGCTCTCTCTCTCTCTCTTTTCATCTCTTTCTATCTCTCTTTTTCTCGTTCTCTCTCTTTCTCTCTCTTTCTCTCAATATCTCTATCTCTCTCTTTCTCTCTCTTCTCCCCCCCCCCCCCGTCTATCCTTCCTTTCATAAAACTGCCTTTTTTTTAAATTCTGCTACATTTAACAGATCCACCCCTCCCCAAACATCGATAACGGCCAAAATGAGCGCTGAAAGAAAAATGGCAACATATTCAACAGAGAAAAACAAAGATAGAAAGAAAAAAGATAGAGAGAAAGCCAGAAATGAAAAAAAGGCAACATAAATTTGCGTACGTGATTAGAATCAAATTTCCACAACGATCAACTCACTTTTTTTTCCATTCTTTTTCCCTCCATTTTTCAAATCTTCTGTTTGATTGGTCAGAGCCTTAATAACAATGTTTTTTTTTTTTTACAAATGTGTGTTTATTTTTAGCTCTTCATTAAACACACATAGGTTTTGCCTTAGCCGGGTTTGTCTGATCTTTCTCCGCTCAGCAGTTTTCCTAGCAGTCTAAAAACTACAGGCATTTTTTATTTTTTAGGTTTTCAGGGCTTATGTTCGAAATTAGTAATAGACGAACGAGTCTATAATTATAATGTAAACAAACTTTCAAAGGTTTTAAAGGAAGGAACAAACAATATTTTGAAAAAAACAACTTGTTTACATTTCATTGAAGATAGAAAAAACAAAACTACTGGTATGGTAAATCTATTAACTTGGAGGCTGTGTCTTACTTTGTCTTACATAGATTTATTCCTAGCCCCTCCCCCCCCTCCCAATTTCCCAAATCCACTAATGCATACAGAGTTACAGACACACATACACGAAGTCATGATATTGTTTCAGTGTGCATGACTTTGTTACTGTGTGTATAAATGTAAGCGTAATGCATATTACACATGAATATGTTATTTAACGTAGCAGGCATTTGATTAGATAGATAGATAGATAGATAGATAGATAGATAGATAGATAGATAGATAGATAGATAGATAGATAGATAGATAGATAGATAGATAGATAGATAGATAGATAGATAGATAGATAGATAGATAGATAGATAGATAGATAGATAGATAGATAGATAGATAGATAGATAGATAGATAGATAGATAGACATACAGATGATAAATTTTCTTTGTGAAATGCTTTCAAAATGGTACCGAAATGAAAACTGCTTCAATCTATAATAGTATACATTAGTATTGGCGCAATGTACTCTAGTTTAATCAATACCACACAACACAAACGTTTCAACATACTTACAAACTTTACACAGCAAACAATATTCTCCATTCGGAAATTATGTATCAATTGCTATCCAATGGTTTCTTCTATTGTTCTATTTATAATTACGCAGTGGCTACGGTTCGGTCCGACCGAACGCGTATTTCTTTTTTTCGGGTACCAGCCTTACTTATTATTGCATAACGGCCGAGTCGCTGCACTGAACTATATAATAACATAATTTTTTTTTTTTTCAGAATTTTTTTTTTCAGGATTAGGGTTAGGGATAGGGTTAGGGACAGGGTTAGAGATAGGGTTAGGGATAGGGTAAGGGATAGAGTTAGAGATAGGGTTAGGGTGTGGAGCAATATTATCTATGGCTGGTACCCGAAGTAAAAAAAAATACGGGTTCGGTCGGACCGAACCGTAGCCACTGCCTTATAATTATGTCTGTCAGGTATGTAGCAAGGTAATTGCAGCGTCGTTCGTCGCTTTCGAAATGTATTATTATTATTTTTTTTAATTTGTTGGGAATCTGGCAGGAGATCGTCAAATCAAAGGGGGCCCCAGTTGTCATTGTTTATCAGGGGACCCTTGATTTTCTAGCTGTTGGTCTGTTGTAATTCTCTTGTATAGTAATACTCTACCAGAATAAATGAAATCATTAATACGCTATTAATTTGTTTTGAAGTGGTAGGAACACTGGCGGATTTAAGGACGGGCGCAAAGGGGGCGCGCCTAGAGCCCCCCCTCCCCCAAGTATATAGGGACCCGACTGATCCCATTTCTAAACCCTTTGATATGTCTCCTATTATTCTTAACGGCCCAACGTTTTCTTCTGCGCCCGGGGCTTCGTATGTCGTTAAACAATTATTGATGGGATTGGGAAAGTTTATAGCAGTCTGTGTAGACAGACAAGGATTGTTTATTAATAATGTCTTCACAAAGATGGGTTATAGCAGTCTGTGTACACAGACAATGATTGTTTACTAATAATGTCTCCACAAAATGAGTTCAAATCATAAACAGACTGCTTGAACAAGTGAAATTGCTGCGTTATAAAACATCCGAAGTTAATGGAACTTACACACCCTAGCCCGCCCCCCCCCACCCCCTACACACACACACACACACACACACACACATTGGGGTCATGAACTAAGAGACGGAAGCAGGTAGGTGGTGTTTTAGGGGCTATTTATAGATGCTATGTTCATGTTGACATTTATTATTTCCACAGAGTTATACCTCATACTTTCTTCTTCCCCCCCCCTCCCGCTCACACACCTTGAGATAGTGACCTATTTCCCCCCCCCCCGCCCCACCCCCCATATCTAGCTACATCCCAACATTGAGCTAAATAGCTAAAAAGACATAATAGCATGCCAACAATGGTTGATTGGTTGGTTGTTGGAGAGATGACGTCACCGCATGCCCTTATCAAAGAACCATTGCCCGGATCTTTGACATGCACGTGATGGTGCGCAATTCAGGTGCGTGGAACTCAAAAAAAGAAATGAGTTTCGTTTCAGACTGAATGGGCTCAATCGTATATATATTTTAGCTAGTTCTACAGAAGTTAGCGAGACTACTTTGTTTATCTGAACGATTTGCCTGGCATCCTGTATTGGGCCACACACACACACACACACACACGCGCGCGCGCGCATTCAGATTCACCCACGTAGAGTCCTTTCAACACGTGCATTGTTCAGGGAGTGCAGTATTTCCTCCTTCTGGCAACCACTCTTAAAGACAAAGTGTCAGGATCGTGGTCTCGAGAGGAGAAACATTTCGTGGGAGGTTTGCGTTGTATTCACAGCCTCCGCATGTAGATCAGAGGTGTGCGGATCTTGAAATTTAGCGTCCGCGTCCGTCCGCGGATTTTTATCTATGATCCGCGTCCGCAGAATCTTACAACATTGGTCCGCAGTCAGTCCGCGCGTCCGCATTGCTGAAATTTAGCTGTTTAAATGACTTGAAATTTTTTATGGTAACGCTAAAGAAGATCCGCGTCAGTCCGCGAGTCCGCAACTTAACCATACGAAGCGTCCGCTGTCAGTCCGCGGATTCGGAAAAGTCTGCGGATCTGCGTCCGCAAGCGGACGCGTCCGCTGTCCACTCATCTCTGATGTAGATCTATTTATTTATTATTTTTAAAAAGTCGTTTCCTGATTAAGGTATTTCAATTCAAACAGATTTGCCCACCTGAAACTTTCATACCAAAACTATTTAACCAAACAGAGAGACAAAAATATAAAATAAAACCCAAACACTGTTTAGTGGGACGGATGTATAGGTACTCGACTGTCGATCTGTGGGATTTGAATCCATACCATACAGCATGCTACCGAATTGCAGCCAAGCCACCATACCCTACACTTACATACGCTACCGTTTATGCCTTGTAAAACAACCAGCGTACAGACACACATACACACACATGCACACAGTAGGTCAACTGTGCACATAATGCCCAAGTGACATAGAGTTTGGGAACACACGATGCCCGTGGATATAGAGTTTGGGAACACATGGTGCCGGTGGATATATAGTTTAGGAATACACGATGCCCGTGGATATATAGTTTGGGAATACATTATGCCCGTGGATATATAGCTTGGGAATAAACGATGCCCGTCGATATATAGTTTGGGAATATACGATGCCGGTGGATATATAGTTTGGAAATACACGATGCCGGTGGATATAGAGTTTGGGAACACATGATGCCGGTGGATATAGAGTTTGGGAATACACGATGCCGGATTATATATAGTTTGGGAACACACGATGCCCGTGGATATAGAGTTTGGGAACACATGATGCCCGTGGATATATAGTTTGGGAACACATGATACCCGTGGATATAGAGTTTGGGAACACATGATGCCCGTGGATATAGAGTTTGGGAACACATGATGCCCGTGGATATAGAGTTTGGGAACACATGATGCCCGTGGATATAGAGTTTGGGAACACATGATGCCCGTGGATATAGAGTTTGAGAACACATGATGCCGGTGGATATATAGTTTGGGAATACACTATGCCGGTGGATATAGAGTTTGGGAATACACGATGCCGGATAATATATAGTTTGGGAACACACGATGCCCGTGGATATAGAGTTTGGGAACACATGATGCCCGTGGATATAGAGTTTGGGAATACACGATGCCGGTGGATATAGAGTTTGGGAATACACGATGCCGTTGGATATATAGTTTGGGAATACATGATGCCGGTGGATATATAGTTTGGGAATACACGATGCCGGTGGATATAGAGTTTGGGAATACACGATGCCGGATAATATATAGTTTGGGAACACACGATGCCCGTGGATATAGAGTTTGGGAACACATGATGCCCGTGGATATAGAGTTTGGGAATACACGATGCCGGTGGATATAGAATTTGGGAATACACGATGCCGGATGATATATAGTTTGGGAATACATGATGCCCGTGGATATATAGTTTGGGAATACACGATGCCGGTGGATATAGAGTTTGGGAACACATGATGCCGGTGGATCTAGAGTTTGGGAATACACGATGCCGGATTATATATAGTTTGGGAACACACGATGCCCGTGGATATAGAGTTTGGGAACACATGATGCCCGTGGATATAGAGTTTGGGAACACATGATGCCCGTGGATATAGAGTTTGGGAACACATGATGCCCGTGGATATAGAGTTTGGGAACACATGATGCCCGTGGATATAGAGTTTGAGAACACATGATGCCCGTGGATATAGAGTTTGGGAACACATGATGCCCGCGGATATAGAGTTTGGGAACACATGATGCCCGTGGATATAGAGTTTGGGAACACATGATGCCCGTGGATATAGAGTTTGGGAACACCAGCTTTTCAAAGAGATTCTCATCAACCTAACTACCCCGTGGGTCGGTTCGATTCCTCTTTTCCCTCGAGCGTTTTTTGAATTAATTTGAAACGCCCCGTGTCACACAATCTGTCCTGTATCAATTTAACATTCGGCTGGCTTCGTCAAGAGCTCGTTTAGAAATGAACTTCGTAATAGAGTCTGACGGGATCGTTCATTTTTTTTCATGATTATTTTCCAGTGTTATTCTACGCATGTAATCGAATACAGATCAACTGTGCCATCCGACAAAGTGGACGATAATTATTATAGCGTAACGACACAGTCAAAAAGTATGAAGTGCCTGGAGATGTACTTCGTAGTACTGATTATAGGTATTAGTATGGTTGGGTGGGGATGTTGATGCTTATAGAACTGATAGACATTTTGTATGTCATTTTGTGGTGAATGTGTATAAGTGATTGGCAGTTTAAGGATATGTCGGAGGAGTTATTTTAAGAGTCGTTGTTGCACTTTTTGTAATGTTGGCACTAGGCAGAGACTACCATTTATATTAGGGGGGGGCAGAGGCGTAACTAGGGAGGGGAAAAGGGGGGGGAGTTCAAATTCGAAAGTTCCCCCGGGGCCCCAGCTTGAGGGGAGCCCCCAAATATTTGTTTAACGTTAAATATTAAATACATCATTTCATGTCATGGTGTCGAATGTCAAAATGCAGGGGCCCCCAAAGAGGCCAATCCTCCCCCCGGGTCCCCTTATCCCTAGGTTCGGCACTGAGGGGGGAGCCCTAGACAGAGAATTCATTCCAGATATGTAGGCTATATAGACCCGAGGCAGAAACTTTCAGTTGAGGGACTTCCAGTTACATCTTGGGGAGGTGGGGTGGGACCGCTAAGAAAAGGACATATCGGAGCACTCATAGAATCAAATGTATCAGAATTTCTTTTTACTGCAAGGCGCCCATTCGTCGCTGTTTGGGGGAGTGGGGGTTCATGGGGGGGGCGGGGCGGCCTGCCTATCCACAAATACGGCCCTGATTCTCATCTTCATCCGATGCCAAGTGGCCTTTTTTTTTTTTGTAAATTTTCGAGGAATTCAAACTCGCATCGCGCATCACCCGTCAGCTCGTGGTCAAGGGGTATATCTGCGGGATGGTCGACCCCAGGTTCCCCCCCCCCCCAGACATGTACAGTACACGTGACGACGTGAGAGTCTTTATAAAATAACAAAAATAGCTTTAATAAAACCCATACATAATATAGAGAAGTGTAATCATTCAATCAATTAATACAGGTGGGTGTCAATTGTCATCACCCAGAGAGGCGTAGCGAGGGGGTGGCAAGGTCTAAAAAACGCAGGCCATGGTGTACAGACCACGTGGCAAATGACCTGAACCCGCAGGCGTTAGTGTACATACCACGTGGCAAACGGTGTACAGACGACGTGGCTATAACCTGAACCCGCAGGCACCAACGTTCAGACCACGTGGCATTTACTTAAACGTCAGGCGCCAGTGTACAGACCTCGGGGGGGGGGGGAGCCGAGGGAAGGGGGGATAACCAAGGGTAACGTTTTTTTTTTTTGTTTTAATAATCTCATAACTTTTACTTTTTTTTGTTTTAAATACCCCCTTCCCCCTGCTCCACCCTTTGAAAGGAACATTTCGTTTTATGGCCCAACGAACAATCAATGAATTCTGCCATCTTAGCTGTGGGTGATGACAATCAGGCACGCCGAGATGGAGGGGCAGGGGGGTCATTGCCTTGGGGCCCGCATCTGTAAGGGGGCCCAGCCGCCCCGACCATGTCAATTTTTTCACGACTCATTGTTTATTAAGGGGCCCGCAATGATGTCCTGCCCTGGGGGCCCTTGTCGGCTCTCGGCGCCCCTGATGATAATGCATCAATGGCAGGGCCTGCCTTACGAATTTCGGGGCTTAATTTAATGTATGCTTGCGAGGCCCCTCTTCTAACAGTTTTTACAGTAAAATGACTGAAAGGGATATTCTAAATGTAATTTGTGGGGCCCCTGTCAGGCTGGGGGCCCAATTTGGATCACATTGCCCTAGGCCGGCCCTGATAGATGGTTCTTTTTGTGAATCGCGACACATTAGAGAATCACGACACATTATTGAATCGCGACACATTAGAGAATCACGACACATTATTGAATGACGACAAATTAGAGAATGACGACAAATTAGAGAATCACGACACATTATTGAATCGCGACACATTAGAGAATCACGACACATTAATGAATCGCGACACATTAGAGAATCACGACACATTAATGAATCGCGACACATTAGAGAATCACGACACATTATTGAATGAGGACACATTATTGAATGACGACACATTATTGAATGACGACACATTATTGAATGACGACACATTATTGAATGACTACACATTATTGAATCACGACACATTAATGAATCACGACACATTATTGAATGACGACACATTATTGAATGACGACACATTATTGAATCACGACACATTATTGAATCACGACACATTATTGAATGACGACACATTGTTGAATCACAACACATTATTGAATCACGACACATTATTGAATGACGACACATTATTGAATCACGACACATTATTGAATCACGACACACTATGGATATGATAGTTTATTTCTTGACCCACGCTGGAAGGAAACAAGAAAAAAGACAGTATACTAGGAGGAAAAGCCGAAATTAATTCTCTGTCAAAATATTTGAGTAAAACTAAATACTGCGAGATGCTTCAAACTATCTGACGACCACCAACACTCTGAGGATCACTGGTCTATCTATATCTATCTATATCTATCTATATCTATCTATATCTATCTATCTATATATATATATATACGCAATTTGGTATGCATATTCTCATTTTATTCTCACTCAATACTTAACAGACGTCGTGTCAGGTTCATGAGGACTACACAGGCAGACCCACCGACAGATATTTCGGGCCCCTGGGCCGGGGCTGTCATGGGTCCCCGTGCTGATAATAATATAAAATTGGCCAGCTCAGTCCTGGGCCCCTTAAACTCCCCGGGCCCTTGGGCATTTGCCCTCTCTCCTCCCCCCCCCCTCTCGACGGTACTGTACACAGGATGCGTTTATTTCAATTTTATTTTATTTTTATGTAAATCACAAAACAAATATAAAGTACAATTTTTTAATTTACCATTTGGCTGTAATTAAAAAAATAACAACTTTAACTTGATGATGTTATATTTTTTTTGCAAAGTCAAATTACAGTGTGTCTTAAATCTTCCCCCCCCCCCCCACCCAGACGGATGTTGAATTTATACAGAAATTAAAGGTGATATACAGCTTCAAGTAGCCTTCCTCGTTTAATTAACAAGCTTGCTAGCGAAGGAAGGTGAGGGATAAGGTGGGTGGGGTGTGTGTGTGGGGGGGGGGGTGAAAGGCTAGGATGGGTTTTGAGGTCACTGTGTCATGACAGTTGAGGAAAACTAATCATACCAAAAAAAAATGTCCAGGTAATTCGGTATAATCCTCAGTTTAAAAGTTCTATCATGCCGTAATCAACTATTCAACCTCTTGTATTTATCTGTACACTTTATATTGCAAGTGTGTGTAACTTATTATGTACGTATATATATATATATATATATATATATATATATATATATATACATATATATATATATATATATATATATATTTATATATATATGTAGAAAGAGATAGATAGATAGATAGATAGATAGATAGATAGATAGATAGATAGATAGATAGATAGATAGATAGATAGATAGATAGATAGATAGATAGATAGATAGATAGATAGATAGATAGATAGATAGATAGATAGATAGATAGATAGATACACTCAAAATATCTCTTTTAACTTCACTATACATTTATCGATATATATTTTATATACTTTTCCATGTATCAATAAGTTTCACGGTAGGTGGAGTTTGCAGTTACTTCCCCTGTCACACTCACACATTAAAAAGTGACGTCATAGGAATGTGTGCACCCTTCGTAAACCAGTGATAATTTATTATATGTTCAGAGCCTCGTTTTCGTATTCATGTCAGAATAGCTAGTTGCCAGAAAAGAGGATTTACTGACATTTTGATGGTTTTCAAGTCTCGTAGAACGTAACAATGTTACAAAAAAATGAAAATAGAAACAAACGTAACACAGTCTCTGAGATCTGTGTTTGCAGTAACGGAGAAGAGTTTGTCTAAGACTAAGATGATTTGTGTTTCTGTGTCTGACTGTTATTTTGTTTGTTTTTTTAATCTGTCAAACACTGAAATATAACCGATTGACTAGCAGTAGCATGCACTGTTAGGGTCTTACAATTATTATCCACATATCCATTGTTTGTGTTGTGATGGTCAAATTCATTTGGTAGAAGCCCCGGTAACATGGGGGAGGGGGATGCACACACGCAAGACATCAACACCCCCCTCTCCCCCACCCCAAATAGATGACGGTCCCGTGTATTTGAATATAGCGTTGTTGAAGAAGAAGTCCTTCAAAAAGAAAATAGTAAAAGCTGAATGGGGAATCCTCCTCCCCCCCCCCCCACACCCCAAAAGAAAAATAAGGTAGCGCATGTAGACCCCCTCACTCCACCCTCGCTATAATGTTATCAGGAATGAACTAAAGCAGGGGTGGGCAAACTTTTTCTACGGAGGGCCACATTGAAAACTTGATAGTTATTTGCGGGCCGCATACATATTTTGTCTACTTCAATTACAATTTACAACGTATGAAAATATGAATTAAAGATAATAACCATGTATTTGTCATTTTATTTCACATTCACGCTTTGTAACACATGCACATCACATTTTATAAAATACGAACATATACATGAATATGGGCCGCACAATACACTCAGACGGGCCGCGTGCGGCCCGCGGGCCAAAGATTGCCCACCCCTGAACTAAAGTATTATTTAGTATGTGTAAAAACTTTCTGATCGTCAAACATGGGATAAAAATGTCATATACCTACTCTATAAGTTTCGGAACAAAATGAATTTCAGACATTGTTTTGTTTTATTATTGTGTTTTTTTTTTCCAATGCTTGAACGCATTTCACGTTCAGTAGTACTCATCTAGGTCACAGATTTATCCGATTAACTGTTTCTCTACCTGAGACTGGCTAATAGGTTCTAAATTAAAACATACGGGCATTCTCATAAAGCTATCAAGACAGCGAAAAATTCTCTTCACGTCGACTCCAACTCCTTCACACTTTCAACAAACACAAATTGCATCGCAAATTTTTTATAGATTCGTGGCTTAAAATCTTGCCAAGTATTCATTGACTTATTTCGGACATTCAATTTAGTCTGAAGTTTATGTATACTTTTTTTATTATTATTTTGTAACTGCTAACATATGTTACATTACAAAAAAAGCAGTGATTGAACTGGTTAGCGAGATTGTTATTGCCAGCATATGTTTCGCTACATAAGAAGTGATTAAATGGTTTAGCAAAACTTTTACTGAAAAATGTTCCACTAATCCTTGTTGAAATTGTACGTTCGTCATCCCAAACCTCTTCTTAAAAGCTTGAACTGGATTTTTTTTTTATTATTATTGCAAGGTAACTCTTGACGGACGGTGGTTTAAAACGTAGAGTTGGGCGCGATTCTTTCCCTTGTTTTCTTACCTCGCCCAGACACAAAAGGGGAAGAGGATGGGGAAAGATAACCTGTGTAGAAACATCTTAAGGGTTTCTCAAAGTTTTGGATCGCGACCCACTTGTGGTCGCAAAAAATGTAAACAATTTTACTAATCAAGAATTTAAAAAAAATAAAAATTTGGCTCGTCTTTCTTTCATCACTTTTTATGAATCTACATGTGGGTTGCGAAATCTGAACATGTTTCTTTGCGAGTCTCGAATCGCAAAAGTTCGAGAACCACTCCCTTAAGGAATCAGGTTTATTCCAACACAAATAACCTTCTCCCGAGGGCGGGAATGCAAAACGGTGGCGAACGGCAACAAGTTAAAATATACCCTTTGAACTTCCTGCAACTCATCGTCTGCCATTTTCACCTGAGCAAATACACCTGTAGATGAGAGATGGGGGTGGAAGGGAAGGGAGGTGGTGTGTAGGGGGTGCAATCGCTGCGTTCGGTGCAGCCAAGGAAATCTTTTCGACACCGCTTGTGGATGTTCGTTGGTCGAATCCGTTCATGCGTGAATCTTCAAACGAGTGCAGACGACGTTTTTTACGTCCGCCCAGCAAAAGTCAAATTCTAGATTGTTTATTGGTTCTACCTTTTTTTATTTTTCCCCCTTCCAGCAATGTCTCCCGTAAATGGGCGCTTCATATTGGGGAGTTAGGGTGTTAAAAGAGGATCCCTTAGAACCTTTTCATCTCTCCCACATATGGTTTGAAAAATATTTGCTCGCTTTGAATCATAGACAGTTTTTTTTTTAAAAATAAACAACCTGTGAATTCCTAAATCCGTTTTCCTTATTTCTTAAATCCAACATTTAAGGTTTATAATTCAGGAAACCATTACATATTCAGAAAACCATTACATATTCAGGAAACCATTACATTTTTTTTAAAATGGTATAAAAAAAAATAATTCTATATCATACGGTGGAGGTAAGGGGAAGATGAAATAATTAAAACAGTTATTCACAAAAACTGGAAACGAAATGAGCGCCAAACAATTCTCTAAGGGCCTGCTATAACCAGGTTGTAGCCTGACGATTGACCAATGGCAAGAGGAAAAGAAGATTTTCTAGGTGCCCCCCTCCCCCCCCCCCCAGGGTAAAAAAATGATTAAATGTTAATTAGCAAAATAATATTATATCTGGTTCATATACCTGCAATTAAAGCCAAGTCAATCGGTAATGTGACCAATGGTCAAACTAATGTACTATCGCCCTAATGACAACATCCACATGAGAAGAGTGGGGGGGGGGGGCGGGCGGTGTAAAGCTCTCGACTGTCAACCGGAGAGTCCGGAGTTCGAACCTCAAAGAGAACCTAGGGGATTTTTTTCAGGCCTGATGAAAGTCTTCGAATTCTACCCACCTTTAAATCGTCACCTGACTTTAAGTTATGGTGGGGGGGGGGAAGAGAGTAAAGGCGGTTGGGCGTTGTGCTAACCACACAATCCCTTCATATGCCGAGTTTACTGAAACAGATGAATTCTACACTTCACCTGCCCCGAAGAGCTCTCATGGGCTTAAGGGGGACTTTACTTTTCTACGTGACAAGAGTGAAATGTGAATGGTCGATTACCTGAAAGGGGGGGGGGGGGTCACCTTACGCTTGGTGTCTCTCCACCATCTACGGCGCGCAGTTCCCAACGTTAAGATAGCCGTAAACTCTGGTACCTCCACTATCAGTACAAGCACCTCGCTGGGTGGCCGGACAGTTCGACCCCGGGACAGTTCGACCCCAGGACAGTTCGACACCAGGACAGTTCGACCCCGGGACAGTTCGACTCCGGGACAGTTCGACCCCGCGACACTTCGACCACGCGATAATTCGAACCCGGGAAAATTCGAACCCGGGATAGTTCGACCCCCCCCCCCCCCGGACTATTCGACCCTGTCAACTGATAAAAATAATGTTTGAATTATTATTTATTTGTTTTAAATATGTTTATTAACTTTCCGGGGGTCGAAAAAGTCGTGGAACCACCTCGCTGGACGTAAAAAAGTAAAATGTCGAAGCATATGATGATGTTATGGGAAGGGGGAATGGTAGGGGTGGGGTGTGTCTGGCGGGTGATGTAAAAGTAAAAAGTATTGATCAATATGTATCCGACCCAATAGTTTCCTCAAGGTTCGATAAAATAATGATCAATATGTATCCGACCCAATAGTTTCCTCAAGGTTCGATAAAATAATGATCAATATGTATCCGACCCAATAGTTTCCTCAAGGTTCGATAAAATAATGATCAATATGTATCCGACCCAATAGTTTCCTCAAGGTTCGATAAAATAATGATCAATATGTATCCGACCCAATAGTTTCCTCAAGGTTCGATTAAAAAAAAAAAAAGAATTGAAAATTAAAAAAGAGAAATAAAAATCAGAAATACCTGGCTGATTAATGACGTTGTCTTATGACGTTACGTATAACTCAAGAAAAGAGTGCGGGGGATGGGGGAGGAAATGAAATACCTTTGTTTACTATTAATCAATAATGATTGCAACGATAGAATATACTACCGGTAGTTTATGTTATCAAATAAGAAAGTATGTGCTAGAATCGAACCAAATAAAGAGGCATTAATGACGTCAGAATTTCTGTTTACCCCCCCCCCCCATACACATTTGCTGTGATCCATTTACCATCGCTATATAACAGCACAGCTTTTAAAAAATTTGTCTGCAATATATATCATCATATGTCATCTGTTATATCGTATCCAAGTTTGTATCCATGTTTGTATCCATGTTTCTATTGATGATGCGTGTATCCGTGTTTGTATCCATACTTGTATCCATGTTTGTATCCAAGCTTGGATCCATTTTTGTATCCATGTTTGTATCGATGCGTGTATCAATGTTTGTATCGATGCGTGTATCCGTGTTTGTATCCATGTTTGTATCGATGCGTGTATCCATATTTGTATACATGCGTGTATCCATGTTTGTATACATGCGTGGTACCATTTTTTTATTCCATTTTTTATCCATGCGTGTATCCATTTTTTATCCATGTGTGTATCCATTTTTTATCCATGCGTGTATACATGTTTGTTTCAATGCGTGCATTCCTCTTTTAAAGATAACAAGACACGCAGTAATTATTTGAAGTGTTATCGATTACTTTCTTCTGTCTTCTAAATACGCGATCTAATTAAGATTTCATTTGTTTATTAAATTTGTTTGTTTATTATTTAGTTTATTTCATTTTATGACGTCACTTATTGTACTTTTTAAAAAAAAATCCAACCACGGTTATCAAAAAACCATCCCATAATTTTTATCACATTTGTTTGTTGATTTTCGTTAAGACTAAAACACTAACACACCCAGTAACACGGCCATGTTTTATATTCTGCATTTCCGGGTGAAATAAAAAATAAATGAAACAGACCCCCCGCGGTGATGGGCAGGGTGGGAATAATCAGTGAAGACAGCCACAGGTCGAGGGGTGGGAGGGTAGGGAATGAATTGATTCGACATAACCCCCCGGGGAGATGGGGATGTGGTCAGCGTCCCTTGACGCTGCATGACAATAAAGTAACCTTCTCGTTATTGATTGATAATAGCGAAATAGGAGGGGAGGGGATTAAAGATTCACAGCTTAAACACACACACGCACACACACACGCACACACACACACACACACACACACAGGTACATTGTACTGATCCGCTGTCTTTAAGGGTTGCAACAGATTGAACATTTCGGTATTGCCAGATGTTTTTAACGAAGGCCGTCGAAATTCAATAAGAATCCCGCCCAAAGAAAATACGCCAGATTAGTAAAAATTGACAAGAAATGTCAAAATAAACCCCTATTTTTTAGATCTTGTACATCATATATGTATAGATGTGTGTGTGTGTGTGTGTGTGTGTGTGTGTGTGTGTGTGTGTGTTACGTATGTATTAAACGTCGACACCGGCCAGCCCACCAGTCAGATGGAAGTATTTCACAGGCTACATATATTAATTACATCAACACCGTATTTTCTCCGCGAAGATAATTTGGTCGTCAATCGAAGTGCCCTTTGAATTTTTTTGAAATGTATTCTTCTCATTCAAAACCAGGGTTTTCCTGACGCCATCATTTACCAAAAGATGTATATTTGCTTATTTTTGTATATAACTTTGCTCTCGTATCACTAAAACAAAAATATATTGAAATGGTTTGACGCTGAAATGTTTATACGTGAATTAATATCTCACAGTGAACCTGGCAACATGAATAAAAAAAATATTATTTCAGAAATATGTAATCAGAAGGTAGATGATACATAGATGTAAGATCCGCAGGTTGACGTCATGCTATATACAAAAAAATGTGGACCGAGAGGTGGCTGTGAGGTTTTTGAGGGAAAGCCCTCTGAAGGTTATCTGAATTTCCCCATCCTGTTGGCCATTACATCATGTTTCCTAAAGCGAGGCCACATCTTATATATTTATATTTTTTTTTAACATGGGGGAAGGAGTTGGTGGTGGAAGAGGGAGTTGGGTATTTTATCCGCGAAGAAGACATTTAAGGAGAGTTGGTGGTGGAAGAGGAGGGGGGGAGGGCTAGAAAGAAAAATAAGTCTGTCTCAGCATCAGACATACTTGTATACAAGCTATTTTATACAACATTAATAAATGTTTCCACACTATTTATCGAATTCGGATTCTTTCAAAGTCTAATTTTCAATAGGACGCTGCATGTATAGTGTGCTACTTAGTGCTATATTTTTTAAGAGCTGAAGGCGATATATTTATTAGCACTAATGTTTAATTGGGCACTGTATGTATAATGTGCTACTTAGTGCTATATTTTTTTAAGAGCTGAAGGCCATATCTTTATTAGCACTAATGGTTAATCGGCATTTAGATCAATATATTTAAGCAATACTGGCCCAGCTGTGTGGGGGGGGGGCTCTACTAATGTTAAAAAAACAAAGTTTTAAATAAGAAGCTCGTAAACATATTTTGTAACGGTCTGACTACAAAAATTTTCCTTGTATAAATAAAGAATTCTACTTCGAGGAAATTCTCCCGTCGCGGTAATCTGAAACCGATTAACCGCGAAAAAAAAAAACGACGGAAGTGTGCAATTGCTTCCATATGAATCAGTGTAGTCGTCTGCTCGTCGCTTTCCATAAAACATATATACAGAAATAAACGTATGCCTATGAAAACAAAATCAAAACAAATAATAGAAAATGCCGGCGTGAACGATAAATGAGTTTAAGAAACAAATATATGCAGCCATGTATGTGTTACCGGCAAAGTGTGAAATGCCGGCATTCTATAGAATGCCTAGGCAATGTATAGAATGCCTGGTCGTTTTAGGCAAAGTATAAAATTTTTAAATTGTGCATACTTTTCCTAGGCATTCTATACAATGCCTAGGCATTGTATAGAATGACTAGTGTCGTTTTGGCAAAGTATACAATTTTTAAATTTTGCATACTTTTCCATCATGGCAATTTTTTTCATACTTTGCCTGAAAAATTCAGGCATTCTATTCATTGCCTAGGCATTTTATAGAATGCCGGATTTCACACTTTGCCGGTAACATATATATCTCTATACTTATAAGACGCATTTGTTGTCTGTCTGTCTGTCTGTCTGTTCCCTTATAACTCAAGATCCAGACAAACAAATAACGTGAAATTTGTTTCACATACACATAATTACATGGGGAAGGTTATAGGACAGGTTTCGTTTCATCTCGATGGGTAGTTTAATTGTAATTAATTTTTGTTTATTTTAGTATTTTACTATATTAAAGTAATCTCGACGGCGCCATAAATAAAATTCATCTGTGACGTCATTTCCCGATGATCGATGAGAACTTGCGTGCTGGTGCTGTATTGTGCCTTTGTGATGCAAAGAATTGTTGATATTTTTTCATGCTCTCTGATTTGTACAGTTTGAGGAAGGTAAAGGAATGAAGAAGGATTTTAGAAGAAGTGTGAAGCCATAATAATAAGTATATATATATATATATATATATATATATATATATATATATATATATATGTATAGAGAGAGAGAGGGGGGGAGGGAGAGAGAGATAAAGAGAGAGAGAGAGAGATAAAAAGAGAGAGAGGGGGGCAGGGGGGAGAGAGGAAAGGAGGGTAGGAGGGAGGGAGGGGGAGAGAGGAGGGAGGGGTGATGGACAGGGGGAGAAAAGGAGGGGGAGAGAGAGGGTGGGAGAGAGGGAGGGAGAGAGATAAAGAGTGATGTGGCAGGGAGGGAGAGAGAGGGAAGGAGGGAGGGAGGAAGGGGGAGAGAGGCAGAGGGAGAGAGAGAGGTGGAAAGGGGAGGGAGGGAGAAAGGAGGGAGAGAGGGGTTATGGAGGGAGAGAGAGGGGAGGGAAGGAGAGAGGGAGAGGATGGGAGAAATGGGAGGAAGAGATAAAGAGAAAGAGGGTGCAGGGAGGGAGAGAAGGGGAAGGAGGAGGGAGGAGGATGGACGGGGGAGAGAAGGGGGAGAGGGGATAGAGGGAGATGGGAGAGGGACGGAGAGAGATGGGAGAGAGGGAGGGAGAGGGAGGGAGGGAGAAAGGGAGTGAGGGAAAGGGAGAGAGGGGGAGGGAGGGAGAGAGAGGAAGGGAGAGAGGGGTAGGGAGAAAACAGAAGGTAAACAGAAAACCTTATTTTAAACCCGGGCAAAGCCGGGTACTTGCAACAAGTATATATATATATATATATATTGTATATTGTCAGCTATCGGTATATATAAAGGTCAGTGTCGGGGTTCCAGTAACCCCCCCCCCCCATCAATAGTCCTCAATTTACCATAATTCCAGGGACTCATCAACGGGCCTGATTTACCTTGATACCTAATCCTCTCAGCCTTCTTGCCCCTCCCCACCCTACTGTTGTTGTTGTTTTATTTTTTTAGTCTGAGTATGAAATCAACAATGCAATAAAATGACCATATACTGTACCAGATTTACTGGCAGTGGTAAAAACTGACCATTGCACCACTATAAGTAGCGTTCATACATTTCCTGACCAACAATAGTGAACCATAAAACTGAGTAAGCTCAACTGTTTTTTCCCCCGCCAATCAGACTATTAAAACATGTTTATAAGTCGTCGAAGTAGATGACCGTCTATTCATCCTCTGTCCACACTGAATAATCAAACCCACAGCTGAAATGACCTACACCCCTCAGATAGGTCAGAGGAGAAAACAGACAGGAGAGAAATGAAACCACAACGTTCTGAGCTAAAAGTGTTATTGGTGGTCTGCCAGAGAGCAGTTGTAACAAACCAAAAAAAAATCTAGTGCATTCAGTCATATAATATCATATATAATAATACTCATTTCCAGTGTGCGTTAAATCGAAAGTAAAGAATTAATACAACAGTATTCCAGTTTAAAATACAACCATGAAAAAAAATCGGATCTGCCCGAAACCAAAAAATAACCTAGCCTACCGATCAAGCATAAGGGGATATAACTCTATGCAAAGGTTTTGCAGGGTACAGCTAGTAATATAATAATAGCGATTTGGGCGCTGCGTCAAATCGAAAGTAAAGAATTAATACAACAGAATTCCAGTTTAAAATACAATCATGAAAACAAAAATATCGGATCTGCCCGAAACCAACAAATAACCTCGCCTGCCGATCAAGCCTAAGGGGATATAACTCTATGTAAATGTTTTGCAGGGTACAGCTAGTATTTCATAAATTAAAAAACTTCGGTCTTTCATTGTCCAATAGAAACAAGCCAATAAAAAAAATTGATTGTACAAACTATTTATTAATTTTTGTTTTATTTCTTTGTACTTTTATTTTTTGCTTCAAGCTTTAATCTGCCTACATTGACTTCTTTGTTGGTGTGTGCGACGCCAGCTGGGCCTTAAAAAGGGGGCACGCCTTTGTTTTCAATATTATAAATCAAATGAAAAATAAGATTTCGAAAGCGCCCAATAGTTCGGGTTGCCACCTCCTGCTTGGTTATAGAGCGCACGTTGTGGGTGTAGAGAGTGTATTAGTGTGTATGGAGTGTACGGTTAGTTGGTATACAAACAAAATCACAGTCGAACAGACTAACAGACAGAGAGAAAGAAAGTGAGAAAGAAAGACATACAGCAAGACAGACAAATATAAATATAGATGGATAGATAGATAGATAGATAGATAGATAGATAGATAGATAGATAGATAGATAGATAGATAGATAGATAGATAGATAGATAGATAGATAGATAGATAGATAGATAGATAGATAGATAGATAGATAGATAGATAGATAGATAGATAGATAGATAGATAGATAGATAGATAGATAGATAGATAGATAGATAAAATATGATCTCGTGCTTATCCACCCCCTAGACATGACTGCCACAGTGTATTAATGTATTGATGTAAGCAGAGATATTTTGCTCGAGAAGTGATTTAACATTGGCTAACTGTCTGTCATGACATTTACCATTGGCCCGTGACGTCAGTGACAGGTCAATAAGTGGCACAGCGAAGGTCACGCTATTCTCATCCGCCACCAAACACCCCCGGTGGTCTTTCTGCCCACTCCAACTCCCTTGAAGACCGCTCCCCCACCCACCCCACACACACCCCACACACACCCCACACACACCACCTTATCATGAAATGACAGGCAGCCTCTGGCTGTTGATTACTCCTTCTGTTCATGTTGTTGGGCGCAGTGCACATTTTTTTAAAACTACATGAGCAAGTGATAAACATGTGTACACATTAAAATTTTATGGACTTGTGATAGCATTTGTACACTTGCAATTACACGGACATTTGTTGGAAATGTGTACACTAGGGTGATAACAAAAAAAAATTTTTATGAAACCACTAGCAATCGAGGAACTTTTATGTATAATTTAAGAATATAAATCGCATTTTAAATTTTTTTTAAAAAAGTTCCCCCACCTCCCCATTTTTCGGAAGAAAAAAGTGCAAAAAAAATTTTTTTTTCAAAAAAAGGACATTTTTTTTAGCTTAATTCAAAAGAGTATTAATAATAACTAATCAACTTTTATTAACAAATAAGATACAGAACAGTTAGTAATATGTACAGAATGTACAAGAAATGTTCAAAACATATTTTGTCCTATGAACTTCAGATTCAAAAATTCAATTTTTCTCGATTTCGCAAGAAGTTCCGCCATCAGTTTCACAGCACGTTCAGCAATTTGGTTAGATCTGGGAATGTCAATTAATGACTTCTCGACTGACCAATGAGTCTTTAAACACTTAATTGCCTTCTTGCATTTTATCTTGATGAGTGAGGTAAACAGTTCATTGAAGTGTTGTGAATCGAACCAAGCATTTGCCCATTTGTAGCAGATGAAGTTGCAGGCAGAAGCGAGAATACTGCGCCACTCTGGTATCAGAAATAATGCTATAACAGTAAATATTGCACGTGAGTTCCATCTTGCCAGATGTAAATTTGGTAATTTATTCCAGCTGATGCGAGGCCAACGTGGGTTCTCGCCTGTGCTAACATCTTTTGTCGCAAGAAGCGGTAATCAGCTTGAAGAGTGACATAGTTTTGTGTTAATTTGCCCATGAAGGAATAGTTGAGTTCTGGTTTGCTCGTTAGCTCTTGGATAAGAAAATTCATGACATGTTTCAGAAGAAAGTCGAGTACATGGTGCTGACAGTCAATATATTGTGGCTTCTGAAAGCCATTGCTCAAGACATCATCCTGTATGAGCTTTACAATGCCGTGCAAATGGTCAGTATTTCTGCGGTTGTGTTGCAAATTAACATACAAATATTTTCACAAGCATCATATTCATCTATTAGCTGATTCATTGTGAATGGCCGCGGCAGAACCACTCTCACATTTGAGAATACCGAGTTTGATTTCGGTTGTCATATTTTTCAGCAAACCTACTTGATTCTCTTCCCCTTGCACTCTTTTACCATCAAACTGGATACAATAGGGATCTTCGCTTTGAAGTTTTTGAACAATTTTAGTTTTCATTTTCCGTCCTTCAGAGATTACTCATTTCCAGACACCCGCCTGACTTGGAACCGGCACATCATGACCCTGTTCAGCAATGGTTGCAAGAACGTCATGTGCTTTATGTGTGGAAATGTTTTTCAGTACTCGTAAACCCGCCGTTCTAGTGCTTGCTCTTTGGTATTTCGGTTTGCATTCAGAAGATGACGTTTAAGAAATAGTTGGCGACTCGGGTGAAGAAGAAGAGGTTTCAGAATCCGAAGATTTTGAGACAGTTGTATGTTTTTGTGTAGGTTTTGAGACAGTCGTGTGTGTTTGTGTAGTTTATAAGACAGTTGTGTTTGTTTGTGTAGGTTTTGAGACAGTTGTGTGTGTTTGTGTAAGTTTTGAGACAGTTGTATGTGTTTGGGCATGTTGTGAGACAGTTGTCTGTTATGTTGTGATTGAGAAAAGCTGGCTTGAGATTGAGTTTTGATAGTCGGATTCGTTTTCTTGGGTGGAATAATTCCAAAGGGGCTTGTTTGACCATTGAATAACCAATCTTTCCTCCGATGTTAACTTGTCTCTGGTAGAGCTCTTTATCCTCTGTGCTTTTCCGTTCTCCATTAACGTTGGTGACAAATAACTAAGAAAGTTTTATCAGATGGTTTCTTTTTGTTTTTGTCATATAAATCAATTAGACCATTGAGTTTCATTCTAATTAGTGTGCTGGATAATAGTGGAAAGTCTTGAATTTCCCTCCAGAGCAATTCTATATCAGCGATCATAATTTTGATTCGATCCAGTCGCCGTTTCTGGCTATTGAACAGAAAAGTGAAGTTTCCAAGAATTTGACGGTTTGTCGGCATTCATGTGAGATTGATTAGCTTTTCAACAGATAGAATTCTTGGATACCTCTTCTGTTTAGAAGATGAGGGAAGTTGAGTATCGTAAATGTCTTGTTTATAAACAAATGGAAACAGTCGACTGAAATGTGCTTAAAAGCAGTCTAGAAAGTCATATATAATAATTCAGTGTGAAATCAAAACCGAGCGTCAAACTGCGCGATATAAGAAAACAAAAATTAAAAGGTGGGGGAACTTTTTTCAATTAAAAAAAAAATTAATGTTGCTACTGTCATCTACATACAATTGTTCCTTGAATGTAAGGGGGTTTCAGTTTCGTTACGAAAAAAAATGAAAATAGTTAACACCCTAGTGTACACGTTAAAATACATGGACATGCAATGAACGCTTTTAAAAACATAAATAACTAAATATTGAGTGTAAAGTTTTCAAAGCATTACATGGTTGAACATCTGGCCAGAACTTGTGCACATTACATGGTCCGAATATCTGGCCAGAACTTGTGCACATTACATGGTCCGAATATCTGGCCAGAACTTATGCACATTACATGGTCCGAATATCTGGCCAGAACTTGTGCACATTACATGGTCCAAACATCTGGCCAGAACTTGTGCACATTACATGGTCCGAATATCTGGCCAGAACTTGTGCACATTACATGGTCCGAATATCTGACTAGAACTTGTGCACATTACATGGCCCGAACATCTGGCCAGAACATGTGCACATTTTTGATCCGAACATCTGGCAGAACTTGTGCACTTTTTTGGCCTGAATATATGGCAGAACTTGTGCACATTTTTGGTCCGAACTTCTGGCAGAACTTGTGCACATTACATGGTCCGAATATCTGGCCAGAACTTGTGCACATTACATAATCCGAATATCTGGCCAGAACTTATGCACATTACATGGTCCGAATATCTGGCCAGAACTTGTGCACATTACATGGTCCAAACATCTGGCCAGAACTTGTGCACATTACATGGTCCGAATATCTGGCCAGAACTTGTGCACATTACATGGTCCGAATATCTGACTAGAACTTGTGCACATTACATGGTCCGAACATCTGGCAGAACTAGTGCACATTTTTGGTCCGAACATCTGGCAGAACTTGTGCACATTTTTTGGCCCGAACATATGGCAGAACTTGTGCACATTTTTGGCCCGAATATATAGCAGAACTTTTACACATTACATGGCCCAAACATGTGGCAAAACGGGTGCACGCGTTATACTTAATAACTGATGACGTATTGAAACCGATAAAACATTAATAACCGTTTTGCATTGGATTCTGTTTCGCCAGAGGTCAAGGTCATGTCTCAGGTCAACAGAGGTCACGAAGACGCCCCACCCACCCCCACACACACACAGTATGACGTATGACACTGTCAACTCCTGAGACAGGCCTGGTCATCGGACTGGTCAGCGTCCACGAGCTAGTATAGCGAGCCATCGGTCATCAAAGATCCTCCTCATCAAGGTAAGCAATAATCAGACTTTAATCTTTAACGGTTGTGTTGTTGTTTTATTGTGTACCTGTATGACGACATCATGACCCACAGTGTGACCCACAGTGTGTTTATCTCACACACCCCCCACTTAATTACCCGCGCACCGACCGCTTTCCCCGAGCTGAGTCGTACATATCACACACCTGCATCAGTTAAAAGAATTACTTATAAAGTCAAGTTATTGTTATAGGGTCAAGTTATTGTCATAGGGTCAAGTTATTGTTATAGAGTCCAGTTATTGTTATAGAGTCAAGTTATTGTTATAGGGTCCAGTTATTGTTATAGGGTCAAGTTATTGTTATAAAGTCAAGTTATTGTTATAAAGTCAAGTTATTGTTATAAAGTCAAGTTATTGCTATAGAGTCAAATTATTGTTATAAAGTCAAGTTATTGTTATAGGGTCAAGTTATTGTTATAAAGTCAAGTTATTGTATAGAGTCAAGCTATTGTTATCGAGTCAAGTTATTGTGTAGAGTCAAGTTATTGTATAGAGTCAAGTTATTGTTATAAAGTCAAGTTATTGCTATATAGTCAAGTAATTGCTATATAGTCAAGTTATTGTATAGAGTCAAGTTATTGTTATAAAGTCAAGTTATTCTTATAGAGTCAAGTTATTGTTATAGGGTCAAGTTATTGTTTCTCTGAAGCCCGCGTCAGACCCACAACAACGTAACACGGGCACTGCGGGTTGAGCGGCCGCGTAGGGCGCCGAGCAAGAGACAGGCGCCCAAAAAAATTCAACCCCTATAGGCCCTGGACGGGCGCCCTGATCTCCTTGTAACTAAAAAAAAAAGTTTTATTTACAAGAAAAACAAATGAGAATCACTGGCGGTCTTGTTGAATGGTGAGCTGACCAGTCCAGACCCACATACCTGGTAGTGCAGGAACGGGACTTTTGGGTTGAGCTGACCAATCCTGACCCACATACCTGGTAGTGCAGGAACGGGACTTGTGGTGTTGAGCTGACCAATCCAAACCCACATATCTGGTAGTGCAGGAACGGGACTTGTGGTGTTGAGCTGACCAATCCAAACCCACATATCTGGTAGTGCAGGAACAGGACTTGTGGTGTTGAGCTGACCAATCCAGACCCACATACCTGGTAGTGCAGGAACGGGACTTGTGGTGTTGAGCTGACCAATTCAGACCCACATATCTGGTAGTGCAGGAACGGGACTTGTGGTGTTGAGCTGACCAATCCAAACCCACATACCTGGTAGTGCAGGAACTGGACTTGTAGTGTTGAGCTGACCAATCCAGACCCACATACCTGGTAGTGCAGGAACGGGACTTGTGGTGTTGAGCTGACCAATTCAGACCCACATATCTGGTAGTGCAGGAACGGGACTTGTGGTGTTGAGCTGACCAATCCAGACCCACATACCTGGTAGTGCAGGAACGTGACTTGTGTTGAGCTGACCAATCCAGACCCACATATCTGGTAGTGCAGGAACGGGACTTGTGGTGTTGAGCTGACCAATCCAAACCCACATACCTGGTAGTGCAGGAACTGGACTTGTGGTGTTGAGCTGACCAATCCAGACCCACATACCTGGTAGTGCAGGAACGGGACTTGTGGTGTTGAGCTGACCAATCCAGACCCACATACCTGGTAGTGCAGGAAGGTGAAATAGTGGGTAGAGCGGCTGCACAGGGCTGCGAACTAGGAAATCTGGCGCCCAAAAAGAGCGCTGTTCACGCACTTTTCAAATTGGAAGGAGGGCGCCAAAAAATGTTACCCGCACCGGGCGTCACAATAGACTTGCTACGGGCTCTGCGCCTACAGTGTATATGGTTATATTTGATGTTTGTTGTGTGTTTCCAGATAGTCATTGGATTTAATGTTAGTGCAAAATGGTTATTTCTTAATCCTCGATAACGCATTGTCTGTCAGCTCTACCTGCTTGCTGTAGGCTGTGGGTTCACATCCTGGCGAGACCTATTGTACGTCTCTTGTTTTGCCATTATACTCGTTGCACAATCGGCTATATATCGGAGACGTAAAAAAAGGGGGGGGACAGTATAGAAAACGCCCCACATGTGGATCTGGAGAATGTGAAAATGCCGCCCTTACATGGATTTTTATGGCCAGTGCACTTCCGTGATGCGCAATAACTTTTAGAACCAATATACACATCAAAATTTTTTTTGAAATAACAGAGTCATTCAATGTGTTTGTTTTTCAAGGCGCATTTGTATAACGTCACTTCCAGTTTGTGTCACGTGACGAGAGTAAACGTCAGCAGGTGCATGAAAGATATGACAGGGGGGGAAAACAAATTAGAGCAGTGAGTTGACCTAATTACTCGTTAGCATTATTTCATTCACTCCACCCCCTCCTACCCCCTTGACAATCCTAATCCTGCACACACACACACACACAAACATCTTTACCTGCAAAGATTCTCAAGCTTATGCTATACGGGTTCCACCAAGAAACATATTCCGTGTTTTCGCGACCTATCTGTCGTAAACAAAAGTAAAACCTAAAAAAAAAAATAAAGACAATAAAACACTAAAACTATTATAATACATGTATACATTCTAGAATAAATTGGTCATTACCATTGTTCGACACACCCACTACAAATGAGCTCCTGACTCTCACTCTTTCAGAACCGCTGCCTGACCTAATCGTGCTGCTCTCTCTTCAAAAGAAGGAAGTTTAATTAAAAAATGTTTATAATTAGCCATCTCAAGGTGCAGACTAGTCCTCGCGCTGGTCAGTTGGCAGACCGGGGGGGGGGGGAGCCGAGGTTCAGGTTTTGTTGTGTTTGCTTTTTAATTATCTTTTCTTCTTGTTGTTTGATGTTTGGTTTGTAATGTTTGTTATGTTTGTAATGTTTCTATGATTGTATTTCTATTAATAACATGAAACGAGATAAGGAAAATTGATTGAGTTAATTCATTTTTTTTTTAATTTAAAGTTGATGATAAAATAAGAAAAAACGTTAGATGAGGACGGACGTGTGCACATAAAAAAAATATTGTACCAGGGGTGGCCTAAACAGTGTGTGGGGCCCAGAACAGGTTTCATTGGCCTGGGTGATGGTGGGTGGGGGCGTCTGTGTTTGGTGTTTTATCAGAGGTGGGAAAAAAACATGGCGTGGTGGATGCAATGTCCTTGGGTGGGGGGATTCACAGTCACTGGGGTGGGGGGAATGCACTGTCCTTTGGTGGGGGATGCACTGTCCTTTGGTGGGGAATGCACTGTCCTTTGGTGGGGAATGCACTGTCTTTTGGTGGGGGATGCACTGTCCTTTGGTGGGGGATGCACTGTCCTTTGGTGGGGGATGCACTGTCCTTTGGTAGGGGATGCACTGTCCTTTGGTGGGGAATGCACTGTCCTTTGGTGGGGGATGCTCTGTCCTTTGGTGGGGGATGCACTGTCTTTTGGTGGGGGATTCCATTAACAGGGGTGCACTGTCCTTTGGTGGGGAATGCACTGTCCTTTGGTGGGGGATGCACTGTCCTTTGGTGGGGGATGCAATGTCCTTTGGTGGGGGATGCACTGTCCTTTGGTGGGGAATTCAATGAACAGGGGTGTACTGTCCTTTGCCAACTATCTGCGAAGTACCCGAGAGGCGGTCGCGATGTTCACTCGTGCAAGTTCAATGTTCTACTGTTGAATGGCAATATCCAGTCATGCAATCTACAGTCATGCAATATACAGTCATGCAATGTCCAGTCATGCAATATACAGTCATTTACTATCCAGTCGTGTAATACCCAGTCATGCAATATCCGGTCATGCAATATGCAGTCGTATAATATCCAGTCATGTAATACCCAGTCATGCAATATCCATTTATGCAATATAACGTTTCAATCCATCAGTTCAGCCCCAACCCTTCCCCCACCTACACATGTCAGCTGTGTACAAACTCTGTAGAGTGTTCACCAATCTCCCCCCCCCCCACGTTTTCACACACACGCTCTGCTCCGCCCCCCCCCGACCCCCCCCCCTTCTTTCGCTAGTAATAACATCTCCCGTCCACGGCTCTACCTTGTATCTCCATCTCAAATGACTGTATTCGCGCTCCATTGCAAAAAAAAAATAAAGTGTGCATCGTCTCCCAGTCAGTGAGTATCGGATTATGTGTAATCGATTACATGCGGTGAGTATCGGATTCTTTTATAATCGATTAAATGTGGTTAGAGATTCAATAAAGAATTAATGCCGATATTCTAGTACATGAATTGTCCCTGCTGGACAATGGAGCTTTTAAGGACAATGACATTGGGAATATTTCACAAGACCAGACTCATTGTTCTTATGTGACAGAGAGAGACATATTTGTCAGATAGACACTTTTTGGCGAGAGACACATTTGTTCGAGAGACACATTAGTCCGAGAGACACATTTTTCAAGAGACACATTTATCCGAGTGACACATTGGTCCAAGAGACACATTTTGGGGAGAGTTCCATTTTGGAGAGAGGCACCTTTGTTTGAAAGACACATTTGTCCGAGAGACACATTTTGGCGAGAGATACATTTGTCCGAGAGACACATTTCGGCGAGAGATACACTTGTCCCAGAGACACATTTTGGGGAGAGTTCCATTTTGGAGAGAGGCACCTTTGTTTGAAAGACACATTTGTCCGTGAGACACATTTGTCCGACATACACATTTTTGCAAGAGATACATCTGTCCGAGAGACACATTTTTGCGAGAGACAATTTTTTTGCGAGAGACACATTCTTCTTCCCTACAGAAGAAGCACACCCTTGAGGCTGATTAGATTAAGAAGAAAGACACATGACGCGTGTGTGGTAACGATGCAGGACATATTTCGCCTTATTCCCGAAAGGGTTGTGTCTTGACCTTAATGTTGGCAAGTGTTTTAGTCTGGGTCAAACACACCTTTGGCCCCCGCGATCTCAGAAAAATGTTTTCAAAACAATCTGGCGTGTTTTTTTTTCTTTATTAGACAAGAGTACAATACAGAGGTGTGCCATAATCTATATACTTTGATTGTTGTTCTTGTGATACCGTTACAAAATGGTCTTAAAACTGTTTCCTTGCTCTATTACCGAACGCAGTCCTTGGGCATGCTCCTCTAGTCCTTTATGCACAAGTATTTCAGAGCTACATGTTTGAAGTCATACATACACCAGTATTGCAGCTACATATTTGAATTCATACATACACAAGTATTGCAGTAAAATGTTTGAACTCATACATACACCAGTATTGTAGCTACATATTTGAATTCATACATACACAAGTATTGCAGATACATATTTGAATTCATATATACACAAGTATTGCAGTAAAATGTTTGAAGTCATATATACACCAGTATTGCAGCTACATATATTTGAATTCATACATACACAAGTATTGCAGCTACATATTTGAAGTCATATATACACAAGTATTGATGCTTCCATCCATTGTATGCTAAAAGTCACGGCATTGAAAGTGATATGTGTGTGTGTGTGTGTGTGCTTGCGTGCGTGCGTGCTTATATGTTTGCGTGTGTGTTTTATACTTATTAAATGTGTGTCATGTTGAACAATACTTGTTCTTTGTGCTCTAGATTATGGACAGGCGAATTAGACCACCACCTGACCCCGCCCTCCTCTACACCTGAGTCCCCACGCCAGATAAAAATTCCTATAATCTGATGATATGCCCCCATATAACTATATCCCCCCCCCCACACACACACACTCCCCAAACTAACGGCTCTGGTACAAAGGGATTATGAAATCAAAGTATTCTAGTATAGTTGTCTGTCAATGTTTATTTATAGTAATCACTTGCAGCTAAATTTGTTGAATTCAGTTCATTTTAAATTGGCAATGGTGGGTGGGGAGGGGGTGTAGAGACTGCATTATTTGACTACAATGAACTACCTGATTGTCTTAACGAATGCAGAAGCTAATCTATCCCACCATATATATATATCACTATCTCTCTCTATCTATCTTTATATAATTCACACCCTCTCTCTCTCTCTCTCTTTTAACCTCTCTCTCTTTCTATCTCTATATCTATATACCTCTCTCTCTTACTCTCTATCTTTATCTCTCTCTTTCTGTCTCTGTCTCTCTCTCTCTCTCTTTCTATCTCTCTCTCTCTCTCTTACTCACTATCTCTCTCGCTCTCTCTCTTTCTGTCTCTGTCTCTCTGTCTGTCTGTCTGTCTCTCTCTCTCTCTCTCTCTCGCTTTTAACCTCTCTGTCTTTCTATATCTATATCTATATACCTCTCTCTCTTACTCTCTATCTTTATCTCTCTCTTTCTGTCTCTGTCTCTCTCTCTCTTTCTATCTCTCTCTCTCTCTTATTCACTATCTCTCTCGCTCTCTCTCTCTTTCCGTCTATGTCTCTCTGTCTGTCTGTCTGTCTGTCTCTCTCTCTCTCTCTCGCTCTCTTATTTAGTTAGTTTTACGATCTTGTCCCTTGATTTAACCTCCTGCTAGTCGGTTATCTTTAAAAGAAAAGAATTAAAGTAAATAAAGCGATGTTTCACAAATTCCATTACCCTATCCTGAACCACGACTCGCACAAGATTACACAACTTGTGATGACGTCATAAGACTTGACCCCCCCCTCCCCCCTCCATCCTTCACCTCCCCTTTCTAAGGCAGCCTGGCTCTCTATGAAATAAAAAAAAGACACAAGTAGCACTGATAGAAGTGAAGAGAGCTTAGAGAGAGAGAGAGAGAGAGAGAGAGAGAGAAAGAGCGAAAGTAAAAGAAAAATAAAAATGACAGAGATGTATGCGGAAGAAAGATGGAGAAATAGAGAGATAGAGTGATAGACAGACGATGTCTCTTTAAAACATTGGAAAAAAAAGAGGGTGGGGGGAGGCGTTGATGTGGAAGGGGATGAGTCGGAACATGTTTGGTAGATAGAGAGAATAAAATAATGGCAGTTGAAGGGGGTGGGGAGCTACGGGTTTTGTTGGCGAAGGATGTGACATACCAAACAAACGACCAGCCTGTTTTTGAAATTCAATCTCGTCTGCTAACCGATATTCCTCCCCCCCCCACCCGCAAAACCACCCCCTCCCCCATCATTATATATATATATATAGAGAGAGAGAGATGGATGGATAGATAGATAGATAGATAGATGATAGATAGATAGATAGAGGATGAAACGACAAAAAGAAAATAGAGTAGAGAGACACTGTGTGTGTGTTTGTGTGTGTGTGTTTGTGTTTGTGTCTGTGTGTTTGTGTGTGTGTGTTTATGTGTGTGTGTTTGTGTGTGTGTTTGTGTTTGTGTGTTTGTGTGTTTGTGTTTGTGTGTGTGTGTTTGTGTTTGTGTGTGTGTGTTTGTGTGTGTGTTTGCGTTTGTGTTTGTGTTTGTGTGTTTGTGTGTGTTTGTGTGTGTTTGTGTTTATGTTTGAGTTTGTGTGTTTGTGTTTGTGTGTGTGTTTGTGTGTTTGTGTTTGTGTGTTTGTGTGTTTGTGTTTGTGTGTGTGTGTGTTTGTGTGTGTGTGTTTGTATGTGTGTTTGCGTTTGTGTTTGTGTTTGTGTGTTTGTGTGTGTTTGTATTCATTGACTCCGGAGCGTACAACGTGTTCATCTGTTCAACATGCTGACCAGATCTTCTATAACAGTGGTCCCCAACCCCAGATCCCGCGGACCGGTACCAGTCCTTGGATCGAAAGTTAATGGGCCGCCCAAGAAAAATTAAATTATTTCCTTTTTTTTTTCATTGTGGTGTATTTATCTCGTGATTGCGTGACTTTCTTTCCATGGACGAGAAATAATCCTCCACCCCCCCTCCCCTTTTCCTTTTTCCAGTGGGCCGCGGTGAAATTATCCAACGATGACCGGTCCATGGCGAGAAAAAAGGTTTGGGGACGACTGTTCTTAAAGACAGAGACAGACGGCACTGGTTAACAAAGAGGTTTGAGTGAGAAGGTTGTGGGGTGGCGCGGAGGAAAAAAAGGAGCAAGTTGTGGGTCATCTGGTCATGGAGTGGTATGACCGCCGGTTTTATTTGAGTTGGATAATGAGGACCGAGGTGGGGCGGGGTGGGTGGGTGGGGGGTGAAAGGATAATGTATCCCAGAACAACTGTCTTAGAGAACGTGATGTGAAAAATAGAATGCAAGTATAAAAGGTTTTAAAAAAAAAATTGTCTGGGTAGAGAAAGGCGGTGGGGGGGGGAAGGAGGGAGGGGGAATAGCATAGCATGGTGAGTACTTAACCGTGAATACCTGTGTGTGAGTATGTGTGTCTGCGTGAAGATGAAGTGCATATGCGTGTGTGTGTGTATATGTCTGTCCATATGTATATATGTGCAAGTGTATCTCTCTTTGTCTAAGGGTGTGTCTGTCTGTATGTGTATTTCTCTGTGACTATGGGTGTATCTGTCTGTAATTGTATCTCTCTGTGTCTATGGGTGTGTCTGTCTGTATGTGTATTTCTCTGTGACTATGGGTGTATCTGTCTGTAATTGTATCTCTCTGTGTCTATGGGTGTGTCTGCTGTATGTGTATCTCTCTGTGACTATGGGTGTGTCTCTCTGTCTATATGTGTATCTCTCTGTGACTATGGGTGTGTCTCTCTGTCTATATGTGTATCTCTCTGTGACTATGGGTGTGTCTCTCTGTATGTTTAATTCTCTGTGACTATGGGTGTGTCCGTCTGTATGTGTATCTCTCTGTGTGTATGAGTGTGTCTGTCTGTGTGTGCATTTGTGCTTGTGTAAATGGAGTGTGTCTGTCTGTATGTGTATTTGTGCGTGTGCATATGGAGTGTGTCTGTATCTGTATTTGTGCGTGTGCTTTTGGAGTCTGTATGTGTATAAGAAGTGCGTCTGTCGGTCAGCAATGCATTTTTTTCAACGGCGCAAATGGGTAAAAAAGATATTTTTTATAAACATCGGGGTCCTTTTTTCCGTTGAGGAACCTGACTCATGGTCATCTTGACATATGTCTAGTAACAGCTCTGTATACTATTTGTCTGCATTTGTGCGCATGTGTGTGCATTACGTCAGTGTCTGCATTACGTCAGTGTGTGCATTACGTCAGTGTCTGCATTACGTCAGTGTGTGCATTACGTCAGTGTGTAAGCGTATAAACATATGCCCTTGCACGTGTTTGTTGGTGTGTGTGAAAAGTGTGGCGCGGCAGAGAATGGTACAAAAAAAAATAAACCTTTACAAGATTATTCCTGCCTCGTCATCATGTATGTTATCTTCAAATCAAAAGAAAACCACATTGCAAAGTCTCTCTCTCTCACTCTCTCTCTCTCTCTCTCTCTCTCTCTCTCTCTCTCTCTCTCTCTCTCTCCCTCCCTCCCTCTCTCTCTCTCTCTCCCTCTCTCTCTCTCTCTCTCTCTCTCTTTCCCTCTCTCTCTCTCTCTCTCTCTCCTTTCATCTCTCTCGTTCCATTAAGCTGTATACATGTTTCTTCACTTCTCTCATCTCAGACTATGCTTTCATTATTTCCATATCAGCTGACTATAACTTCAACCCCCTGACATGGGGGTGGATGAACCTGTAGCGCGCTCTTGCAAGTCTGTAGCTAGACGCCCGATGCAAGTAAAAATTTGTTGGCACCCTCCAGCAGATCTCAAAAGCGCAAAAAAAATATTTACGAATGCTAGTTGGGCGCCCAGTACGGCTGCAAAACGCCCCAAGCCACTGCGGCCCCCCCCCCCCCAAAAAATATGACTTCCTCGACCCCCGGGGTTCCAGCCAACCTTGATCCACCTTGTACACCACTACACTACCACCGCTGCGTGACGTGTGTTGGAACCATTCTCCATCCAGATTTGGGGTGTAAGTAGGTTGTCGGTGACCTACACAAAATTTCTGGGGGAAGGGGGGGGACACATTGGACAAGACCCCTATTGGTCACACTCCTGATACACTATCGCATCGACCTGGTTGGATAATTGAGATAGGTAAAAAAAATTCAGACACGATAGTTTTATCAGAGCAGTTATTGTAGGTAGCCAAACAATGCGACACCTCCTCCAGTTCCTCCCTCCCTAACTGCGAAACGCCTCCTTCCCATTAGTAATTCTTATTAAATATAATGCAACGATTTCTTTTGCCAAAGACACCCCTACACACACACACACACACACACACAGTGCTCGATTTAAGAAAAAACCAGTGCCGGGGATAAAAAAAATTTCTGCAGAGCCGGGGATAAATGTCATCCCCGGCGGGGATGAAAAAATCTAAAGCAGAGCCGGGGATTACAATTCTCAGTGCCGGGGATATCCACAGCATCCCCAGCGGCGGCAAGATGCCAACAATTTTTTTTTTGGGATCTTCAATTTACAAACCATAGACAAGTAACTAATTTATTTTCATAGGGTCTTCGATTTGCATCTTTGACAAAACCAACAGAAATAATAGAAAATTTGGTGAATCTTAATTAACATAGTTCACGTTGGTTCAAACAAATTTGAAGCGGCACATTAATAGGACAAGTAATGAATTTATTTTTAACAAAATATGCAATTTTTTTCATTTATCATCTGTTTGTTGAAATCAAATATTTCATTATTCATAACTGTCTCAGTTATTTAAACAAATTATGACGCTGTTCCATAACTAATTATTTTGTTGGTTTGCCAGAAGGTACATCACAGGCAGAATGCCTTCCGTCTTTTAACCACATTAAGGCATACAACTTTGAATCAAAATATTGAAGTGGTGGACCATTAATTTTAATAAACAGCAAGTGTTTGATGGTTTCGACTTCTAATGCATTGCGAAGAGATGTTTGAGTTGAATTCATAGCACTGAATCCTCTCTCGCATTCTGCGCTAGATATTGGCAGAACATCTAATCGGTTATAAAAATCATTAAGTTCTGTGTCAGCGTCATGACCATCCTTTGTCATGCGAAATTGGTGTACTATGACTGAAGTATGACATGCTTCAATTATTGTTTAATGACTGAAGTATGACATGCTTCAATTTTTAAAAATTTGCGAAGTTCTATAATTTCACGATCTCCATACAACATAAGTTCTTCAGATTTTTTTTTTGGCCAGTTTGATTTACATAAAACTATCTGCAAACAACCGGACGAGTGTTATTTACATAGTTTTTAGCAGAAATAGTGTTGCGTAGTTTAAATCAGCTGATTATGTCTGTATTTTTCATCTAATATTTGTAGTAAAATCAATTCCCTACATTAGGCTAACCTTAAGAAAAATTCAGTGTCGGGGATGAAAAAAACTTTCTGCAGAGCCGGGGATAGATGTCATCCCCGGCAGGGATTAAATTAATTAAAGCAGAGCCGGGCATGACAGTCCTCAGTGCCGGGGATTTCCCCGGCAACCCCGGCGGTAAATCGAGCACTGTCCCCACCCCCCACGTCCCAACACCTATAGACAGTCTCAGACTAGGGCTCTCAAAAATCTAGAAACGGCTCTGCCAGATATCTTCAATCTTGTCACTAGCCTAAAAGAAAAATTCATTTAAAACATCAAATGTCTGCATTTAACTAGTGACATTACGGACCGATTACTTTTTTTTTATTTTACATAAAAACCCAATTTGTAATCGATTACAATCTAAAAGACACGGAGGGGGTGGGGGTGGGGAGAATGTTTCGATACTAACAAACGCACGCACGCCCACCGCATATCCCATTATTGGGCTAGAGATTCGAATCTTTTAAACGTATCGTCAGAGCAGAAGTAAAAAAAAAACTGCAACATAATACTTTGTTATTCACGCTTGGATGACTGCTAGCATCGAGCAGCTTCAGAAGGGAAAGACCAAATATCGAGCATGTGTCTGAAGGCGCCAAAACGGTTGGCTGATTTTTTTTTTTCCCCTCTCGCGTGTGTCTGACATTTAACGACATTTTAAAACTCAAAACACGCGAAGTTAAACAGACATTTTGTCGTAATCCGGAGGGGTGGAGGGGGATGGGATGGGATGGGGGGGGGGGAAGTCGTCTTACAGTTGAATTCGTTGTTAACATTTCGTGAGCAGAGGAGGGAGGGTGTGTAGGGGCGTGAAGGGGAATCTAAATATAAGAGCATGCGTCATTGCTCCGAATTATTGCTTTCCAAGGCCTTGATGATATTGTGTGACGCTGAAAAGAAAAAAAGGTAAATAAACCTAAACAATAATGATTGTCCACAAAATTGATTGTCTGCTAAAACTTAAAATATGTTGTATAAAATTGTAGGTTTTTTTTTTCTTTTTTTTTTTTTGAACAAGCAGATGTTATAAAACCAGAGGCGTACCTAGGGTGGTTGGGGAGGGGGGTCCAAATATGGAAGTCCCCCCCCGGGCCCCAGCTTGAGGGGGCGGGGCCCAAAAAATTTTCTTACATTAATTATTAAGTAATTATCTCATGGCATGATGAAAAATCAGGGGTCCCCCAAAGAAGCCAAGCCCTCCCCCCCCCCGCCAGGGGCCTCCAAATCCCTAGGTTCGGTACTGTATAAAACTATATTAATGATCCTGTAACAAAATATTTAAGTTAACGATCTTTTATTCCGCATTCTTTCTCCGTCTCAATTCCCCCCCCCCCCTTTTTTTTGTTTGCCCCCCACAGAATATGAATTTGACAGAATGTGCATCGTCAAGTTATAATTGAATTTTTCCGAAAACTGCCATATTAGTGCATAATTTTTATTGTGTATTAATATTTCAACTTTTTTTTAGTCGTCGGTATCTGACATTTTCAAAAGCAATGCGCATTCTGTGTGATTTATATTCTGTGGTCTGCCCAAATTTTTCGTGGAATATACTGATCATGTGATCTGGTTAAAAATAGCTACAGACAGAAGTGGTCGTTTACAATGGGCACCTTTTTTCTTTCCAGCCAATGATATATATATATATATATATATATATATATATATATATATATATATATATATATATTGAGGAAGTTCCGGGGGTAGGGGTGGGGTATGCTTGTCTAGTGACATTTTAACTGACAACGGGGTTATTGTGTGCCTAATAAATGTGACGCAGAAGTGTCAAAATTTGTCTTTTAGTGTTAATTTGTTTGTTCAGGCAGTGGTTCTTTGTGTGTTCAATCAGTGGCTCTATGGGTGTTCAGTCAGCGGTTCTTTGTATGTTCAATCAGTGGTTCTTTGTGTGTTCAATCAGTGGTTCTATGGGTGTTCAATCAGTGGTTCTATGGGTGTTCAATCGGTGGTACTTTGTGTGTTCAATCAGTGGTACTTTGTGTGTTCAATCAGTGGTTCTTTGTATGTTCAATCAGTGGTTCTATGGGTGTTCAATCAGTGGTACTTTGTGTGTTCAATCAGTGGTTCTTTGTATGTTCAATCAGTGGTTCTATGGGTGTTTAATCGGTGGTACTTTGTGTGTTTAATCAGTGGTACTTTGTTTGTTCAATCAGTGGTTCTTTGTATGTTCAATCAGTGGTTCTATGGGTGTTCATTCAGTGGTTCTTTGGGTGTTCAATCAGCGGTTCTTTATGTGGTGAGCCTTTTCCATATGCTGCAGTGCGATCTACTTGCTGTGGGTTACGGGTTTGACTCCCGTTGTGTCCAGTCACCTGCCTAAGTTTCACCTGGTGAGTGGTGCCTACATGGCCATGGTTGGGTTGGGGGGGGGTAATAAAAGAAAGATCTCAGCATAGCCCATTCCACCTAGAGCCCTCTGCTCCCCTCCAAATGTCAAGGGGCCCAAGAACAAATTCACATTAAACACTACAGGGGGCCCCAACAGATGATTTTTTCCTAAAGCCCACCTCCCAAAATTATTTAAGCGTTTCCTAGGGCCCTTAAAAATCTCAAGAAAAGGTGTGCCCCTTAAGGCCGGGTCCTGTTGTGGCTGCCCTTGTCACTACTAACCACCTCCCCCCCTGGGGGGGGGGGGGGAGGGGTTCACCTAACGTCGTCACTGAGTTTGTTGTCTCATCTCTGATTGGTCCCTGTGTCTAGCAGAAGTATCGACCAAGCAAAAAAAAAAGAAAAAAGCCTGAAAATTCTTTTCCAGACATCCGTTTGACCTTGACCTGGACTCCCGTTTCTCTCTCTCGCTCCTGTTAATTTTTTTTATTCCTAAGATCGTTATCTGGAATCTCAGTCTGGGCTGTCAAGAGGGTCTGACCTACATGATGAGTCCCACAGGTGTAACACTCAACTCTCCACCCGAGCAGAGGTCGCGGTTTAAAAAAAAAATATAGCGTTACCTGTTATGATTTCAATTCTAGGAATATCATTTAATAAGAGCAACAGGCAAGCCGGGGGCCCTTGTCGGGCCCCGATGATATGCGGTTATCTAAAGTTTCATTCTTTTTTTTGGAGTTCTTCTTCCTAGGAGCCGCGTCAAGGTGGTTAAGCGCGTCTTCCAGTTAGAATTGATTTGTCTGTTTTACTTCCAGCCATGTCTGTCATACACATACTGCTTGTCATTCTGTCATACTGCTTGCCATGTCTGTCACATTGCTTGCCATGTCTATCATACTGCCAGCTATGACTGTCATACTGCTATATTTGCCATAGGCCTACTACCAGTCAAACTTCCTTGTATCCACTACTGATGAAGTCTTACTTCCTTGTATCCACTACTAATGAAGTCTTACTTCATTGTATCCACTACTGATGAAGTCACACTTCCTTGTATCCACTACTGATGAAGTCACGCTTCCTTGTATACACTACTGATGTAGTCATACTTCCTTGTATCCACTGCCGATGAAATCTTACTTCCTTGTATCCACTACTGATGAAGTCATACTTCCTTGTATCCACTACTGATGAAGTCATACTTCCTTGTATCCACTACTGATGAAGTTTTACTTCCTTGTATCCACTACCGATAAAATCTTACTTCCTTGTATCCACTGCCGATGAAGTTTTACTTCCTTGTATCCACTACTGATGAAGTTTTACTTCCTTGTATCCACTACTGATGAAGTTTTACTTCCTTGTATCCACTGCTGATGAAGTTTTACTTCCTTGTATGTGGCCACCCTAGTAAGAATTAACGTTATCTTTTAATCCTACGTGTGTTTCCCCCTTTTTTTTTTTGTAATCTCCTGATCTGCATCTCACCAGTCGCTCGTACATTAAGTACATCAACGCAGTGCCTTTAATTTAAAACTATCCTGCCTTGTCTAGCGACCCTGTCCGAGTGACCCTTTGTATAACCCATACAGGGGCCGCCGGAAGTGAAGAGGGGGGGGGAGGATCTCGTCCCTGAGTGGTCACGTCTGGTACAGTGGCCGTCATCAGAAATAGGGAAAGGTTGGGTGTGGTCAAATGGCAAAAGCTGGTGGAGATAGTTTAGATAAATTTGGGGGAGGGGAAGGGGGAGCGGGGGGTCTGTCTTCTGGATTATCAAAGTTTCTCTCTCTCTCTCTCTCTCTCTCTCTTTCTTCATCTTTACCCCAACTTCTATATTGCAGACGATTCAGTGTATCAATCAGGACTCATTGAAACGAAACCAAAAAAAAATAACCCACAGTCACTGTTTAATGGGCAAAACACACACACACACACACACAACTATGTTTATCCCCAGCGATGATATTTAGTTTGTGGCACTCGGGTGATTTTGGAGTGGGGGGGGGTGATAAGTTAATTTAAACTTTTGACCTGTACCCTTTTTAGTTTTGATTCTATTTTGTTTCCCCAGTTCCCGCCCCTTTCCTTTTCGCCTCTCCCTCGTTAGTCTCCCGAGATGAAGGAAGATGGCGGCCCCACCTGGCAATTAAACGGACGACAACGTTTAGACTCGCCTGGAAGCAAAAAAAAGGGGACGCCACCCTGATAAACAAGACAGCTGTTAATCAATAAAAGGGGAAACTCGTGTTTGTCTCCCCCTCCCCCCCTTTAACCCTTACTCTCTCACACACACACACACGCCATGATATATTTTTCTTTAATTCACCCATTTTTTTTTTCCTTTTCTCTCTTTTAACCGAAAATTCGAATAAAACGAAAGAGTAAAACAAAAAAAAAAAAGAATGAACCTTCCCTCCTTCCCTTTCCCCTTATTTCAAAATGTGATAAAGTCTATGTGAGGGGGAAACTCGCACTGACACACACACACACACACACACACGCACACGCACGCGCAGACACAAATATAGGCTAATCTAGATCATGATAAGGCACCACACACTCTTGACCGAAGTGAGTTACTTTTGAAAGAAAAATAAAAAAAAAAAACTGTCACATTTTAAGATGCCAAAAAAAAAAGTTTAAGTCAGACTTAGAAATCGCCTTCATCTCTACCCCCCCCCCACCACCCCCATCCCTGCCCTGCACACACAGGCACACCCACACTCACATACACAAGGTATCAGGTATCTGGCACATATCTGTGTTAGCGTTATACCCAAGTAGCTTAACTCAAAGTGTTATAATTTATGACACTGGCTCTTAGATTATGTTTATGGTGGCTCCTTCTTTTAGTTGAAATAATCAAATTTTTGTAGTTCCAGATTTTTTTTCCCTCCCCCAGTGAATTTAGTTTAATTCACTGGTGAAGCTCTCTATAAATGCCACTGCAAGACATGTAGCCACTGAAAACCTGCATCAGCTGCAACCTGTAGCCCCTACAACCTGTATCCTGTACTACCTGTAGTCACTACAACATGTAGCCACCACAACATGTAGCCACTACAACATATAGCCACTGCAACATGTAGCCACCACAACATGTAGCCACCACGACATGTAGCCACCATGACATGTAGCCACAACAACATGTAGCCACCACAAAATGTAGCTACCACAACATGTAGCCTCTACAACAGGTAGCCACCACAACATGTAGCCATCACAACATGTAGCCACTACAACATGTAGCCACCACAACATGTAGCCACAACAACATGTAGCCACCACAACATGTAGCCACCACAACATGTAGCCACGACAACATGTAGCCACTACAACATGTAGCCACCACAACATGTAGCCACCATGACATGTAGCCACAACAACATGTAGCCACTACAACATGTCGCCACCACAACATGTAGCTACCACAACATGTAGCCTCTACAACATGTAGCCACCACAACATGTAGCCATCACAACATGTAGCCACTACAACATGTAGCCACCACAACATGTAGCCACTACAACATGTAGCCACCACAACATGTAGCCACCACAACATGTAGCCACCACAACATGTAGCCACTACAACATGTAGCCACCACAACATGTAGCCACCATGACATGTAGCCACAACGACATGTAGCCACTACAACATGTCGCCACCACAACATGTAGCTACCACAACATGTAGCCTCTACAACATGTAGCCACCACAACATGTAGCCATCACAACATGTAGCCACTACAACATGTAGCCACCACAACATGTAGCCACTACAACATGTAGCCACCACAACATGTAGCCACCACAACATGTAGCCACCACAACATGTAGCCACGACAACATGTAGCCACCACAACATGTAGCCACTACAACATGTAGCCACCACAACATGTAGCCACTACAACATGTAGCCACCACAACATGTAGCCACTACAACATGTAGCCACTACAACATGTAGCCACTACAACATGTAGCCACTACAACATGTAGCCACCACAACATGTAGCCACTACAACATATAGCCACTACAACATGTAGCCACTACAACATGTAGCCACTACAACATGTAGCCACCACAACATGTAGCCACCACAAAATACATGTTGCCACTGCAACATGTAGCCACCACAACATGTAGCCACTACAACATGTAGCCACCACAACATGTAGCCTCTACAACATGTAGCCACTACAACATGTAGCCACTACAACATGTAGCCACCACAACATGTAGCCACCACAACATACATGTTGCCACTGCAACATGTAGCCACCACAACATGTAGCCACTACAACATGTAGCCACCAGAACATGTAGCCACCACAACATGTAGCCCCTACAACATGTAGCCACTACAACATGTAGCCACTACAACATGTAGCCACCACAACGTGTAGCCGCTGCAAACCTGCTGTCATCACAACACGACACTGTTCAGTAAATATTAATCCTCCGCCCCTACAAATAGGTAAAAATGATCAAAAGATCCTGGCTGCTCTAATGAACCCTCAAACTAGGCAATAGCCTAAGCGCTTCCATTGCCGAAATCCCCCCCACACCCAATTAAAGACCTATGAAGTACTACGTCATGGATACACCGAGTACCAGTGACAGGTTGTGTGTGAGCATATCAGTTACCAGCATGCAACACGCTTTGATGCTATAATTTGGTTTTGTTAACCAGTGAAAACAATTGTAGAGTCTGACACTGCTGAGAGCATTTCTTGTTTATTATACTTCTGTTTATTCGAATTCATAGTTTGATATGCTCTTGTAGACTTACTAATCTGTTTATTCGAATTCATAGTTTGATATACTCCTGTAGACTTACTAATCTGTTTATTCGAATTCATAGTTTGATATGCTCTTGTAGACCTTCTAATCTGTTTATTCGAATTCATATCTTTGATCACGTGAGATCTTCATTGTGGTGTTCATTTGTTTGTTTTCTGAATCACTCTGCAAGACGTTTAAGTGGATGAAACTCCCCCCCCCCCCCCCGATGTCAGCACCGTGTCACTGGACACGTGGCTAGTGTAAATAATGACCTGGATTGTCACCTCCCTGAGAACTAATTACCTCACCCTCGGGCTGACGTAAGACAGGCTGAACAGAACGTCAAAAAAATAAATTGGTTTACATCAATCCAAAAATAGAAAGGACGGAGGGGGGGTGAGGGGTATGAAGAAATCGAACTATTTCAATAAGTAGCAGTTAGGAAAGAAACTAATTGTTTAGGTGGGGGATAGGAGGGGGGTGGGGGATACGCTAATTGATGGACGGAGGGGGGGGGGGGTGACGGGCCGGAGGCTTTAATGATGGGAATGAATGATTCTAAAATTAGACATGGATTATTACAGATCGGCCAGTTAGATCGCCAGTACTCTTTGCACTTCCTGAACATGTTGGGTTTTTTTTTTGGCTTTTTTTTGTTCGTTAATTCAACTTGTTTCAATCTATGACATGTTTCTAATACAGTCGTGTGCCGGTTTCCCCAGAAGGTTTACGATTTGTGCCGATGATAATGCAAATGCTAGCTAGCAATAATAAAAAAAAAGGTTTGTCAAGATTCACTCCTACAGCCAAAATGAGGGACCTAGGTATAGATGTTGTTCTAGTAGCTACGGAATATGTATACATAGATTGTATATTGTTGTTTTTTGAACTCTTTTTGTGTATCTGGGTGAGTGCATCGGGGTGAGTGTATCGGGGTGAGCGTATCGGGGTGAGCGTATCGGGGTGAGTGTATCAGGGTGAGTGTATCGGGGTGAGTGTATTGGGGTGAGTGTATCGGGGTGAGCGTATCGGGGTGAGCGTATCGGGGTGAGTGTATCGGGGTGAGCGTATCGGGGTGAGCGTATCGGGGTGAGTGTATCCGGGTAAGCGTATTGGGGTGAGTGTATCGGGGTGAGCGTATCGGTGTGAGTGTATCGGGGTGAGCGTATCGGGGTGAGTGTAACGGGGTGAGCGTATCGGGGTGAGTGTAACGGGGTGAGTGTATTGGGGTGAGTGTATCGGGGTGAGCGTTTCGGGGTGAGCGTATCGGGGTGAGCGTATCGGGGTGAGTGTATCGGGGTGAGCGTATCGAGGTGAGTGTATTGGGGTGAGCGTATCGGGGTTAGTGTATCGGGGTGAGCGTATCGGGGTGAGTGTATCGGGGTGAGCGTATCGGGGTGAGTGTATCGGGGTGAGTGTATCGGGGTGAGCGTATCGGGGTGAGCGTATTTTGTTTGTTTTTTTTTTAATTTTTTTTTAAATTCTATGCCGGTAACTATCAATACTTACGGGCCCCCCTCAGCCGTCTAGGGGCCTCCATGCCCTAATGAGCCTTGTTTATTACAGTAATCTGCTATAAAAATGACTCAGGTATAGATGGGTAGATTTGTATCAAAGGCCCCCCCTTCCCAGATATTGGAGATTATCAGGGGGCCCTGAATTCAGCTGGAAAGCAGCCCAGCATATTTCTCTTACCTTTTTTTTTTATTTGTTGTTATACAATGAAATCTGGCAGCTCAATATTTTCATTTTTGATTGAGTTTCCAAAAATTTTCTAAGAATAAATGTAAAAAAAAAAATAATAAAGGAATCAATTAGTCCATTGTTATGTCGTCATTCGTTATCGCACTCGGCCTCGTCGGTCCATCTGATAACTGGCTGCAGAATAACGACGGCCCATACGTTGCATCACCAGGGTAGCTTCTTGCTGTGCTCAAGAGAGAGAGAGAGAGGGGGAGTTAGCTGTGTTAGGAGCACTCGGCTTATCTCCCTTATAGGACAATATTTAAACAGTAAATTGAAAAAAAAAATAATAAAGTGTCTCAGCTTGGGGGAGAATCCCCTTCCCCCCTTCTCCCCCCCCCCCCCAATCCACCTTGTTGTCTCTCCACCACCCCCCCCCCCCGTTGACAGACAATGAGTGGAATCGGTTGAGGCCACAGGGGGGAGCAGTGTAGGAAATATTGCCTGCCCACCCCACCCCCTCTTTATATTAAAATAAAAATAAAAGCTTCGTGTGTATTAAGTCTTCGTGTGCCACCCGGGGGGGGGGGGCCGAGGGACAGGGCGCACATTGTTTCCGCCCCGCGGTTAAATCAACCTCTGCCCCGTGTTTATTTCCTTTCAGACCTGCATGATTTTTATTTACAGCTGCCCCGGCTGGGGGGGTGGGAGGGAGGGTCAATGCTAGCTTTCTCTCCCCCCCCCCCCATGTGAAAGACGAAGTTCATCTCATTGTTCATTATACGGGGATCTAGGTCATAGAATCATAGAAAGAAAGAAAAAGAGAAGCCTACTATATTATGTCTTAGCGACTGGCGTGTGGGTGTATGGTCACAGCCACGCCATATATCTGTCAGAGAGCGGATATTTCAGGTGCAGCAAAGTCAACCTTCTCCAGATCACATGTGTGTTTAACTTCTGTGCTGTATACTTCCTTAGCCCACCGGTGCAGGTGAAGTGTAGAATTCATCTGTTTCTATAACCTGGGCTTTCTACTTCCCCAACTTAAAGTCAGGTACCCATTTAAAACTGGGTGGACTTGTGGGACGACTTTGAAATAAATTTCACGTGGAAAAAATTCACATGGTTCACATCGAGAGATCGAACCCAGGACTCAGGTCGATAATGGAGTATCTACTCGGCCATCCGTCCACACTATCCTTCCTAAGATGTTGTCTGAATCTTCTTTTTTACAGCTCGCAGGATTCCCAAAACAATGTTTCCTAAAGCAGTGTTTCCCAAAACAATGTTTCCTAGAGCAATGTTTCCTAAAGCAGTGGATCCTAAAGCAGTGTTTCCGAAAGCAGTGGTTCCCAAATCGTGGTACTGGATACGCGAAGAGTTTGGCCCCGGGGGGGGGGGAGAGGGGGTAGGAACTACTCCGGTCTGAGCTCATCGGGTAAACACACCCGGCTAAAACGAAAACAACGAGATGAACGGAGACCATGATTTTATAAACCACATATGCAAGTACATGTATTACGGAAATTTAAAAAAAATGGAGGGGAAGGAGGAGGCTACACAGATATCGACAGTTTGGGAAACACTGGCCTAACCCAGGGGGGTCGGCAACCTTTTGAGACGGAAGATCCAAAAGTTATAGTTTACAATTTTCTCAGTTTTTTTTTTTAAAGAGCCACTAAAATTATTGCTTCATTATCATTGGTATTTGATTAGGCCGCAATTTGACATCCAAAGAGCCGCAGCTTGATATCGAAAGAGCCGCATGCGGCTCGCGAGCCGTAGGTTGCCAACCCCTGGCCTAAAGCAGCAGGCACGTAAGTAATTCTCGCTCTCCCCCCCCCCACCGACCCCCCAAATTATCCAAATTTCAATGTCCAGGTCCTTATACTTGGACAGTTTCTTCTTACGCGTTTAATGCTATTATCACTTTATATATATATATATATATATATATATATATATATATATATATATATATATATATATTAATATAAAAGTTTATCACTTTTTCATAAAATTATTTGAAGTTGCAATCTAAGATGAAATAATTCCATCTGAGGCTATTTGGGTTTTTTCCTGATTTTTATTTTTATTATGACTTTTTAAAAAACACCTTGAACTTTTTTTTTTATTTACCCCCGTGTCTCTCCCGGTTGAACCTGACACTATCTGATATCACGCCCTGTTTATATTTCAAATGTTTTTTCCCCCCTAACGTAACGCCATTGCGTCACTCAAGTTCTCACCATCTTTAAAACTGTTGGTTTCCATTCATGAAAAGTGGAAGATAAACACTGAACTTTTCTTTTTTCCTTGTCAATTTTTTCCCAGCGATTTCAATATCCCACGACCCCCCCCCTGACCCCCCACCCACACACACACACACCATCCCCCACATACACACCCTTTGAAAATATGGAACCATGGGAATGTAGCTATTTCTTTTTTCTTACATAATTTTGATCCCCGCCCCCCCTGGACTACAAATAAGTCAGTTTTAGCACAGTGTCTTACTTTGTTTTAAAATGTGTTGGTGGTCATCACTGGAAGGTTTACTCTCTGAACTCTCTCTCTCTCTCTCTCTCTCTCTCTCACTCTCCCTCTCTGAACTCCCTCTCTGAATCTCCCTCTGAACTCTCTCTCTCTCTCTCTGAGCTTTCTACCTCTCTGAACTCCCTCTTTCTTAACTCTCTCTCTCCCACTCTCTCCCTTTCTGAACTCCCTCACTGAATCTCCCTCTCTGAGCTCTATATCTCTCTCTCTCTCTCTGAGCTTTCTCCTTCTCTGAACCGATTGGACGTAAGATACGCGTAACTGATAACAGTATACTTGTGGTAGGGCGACGATGGAGTGGGGTGGGGGGGGTAAGGCGTTAATTGGTAAAAGCTTAAAACACCGGTTGCCCCCCCTCCCCCCTCCCACCCCACTGCGACCACCCGACAAGCGATCCCCGGGTAAAAAGGTCTGAGCTCGTCTAGAATGACGCAGATGAAGGTCGGCCCGTCACTCACGAGTGTTGAGGGCAAGGAGGTCGTAACACTTCTCACGTACACGTGTCGTCACCTTCTAAACAACTCACACCATCCCACCACCACCACTACCTCACACTCCCTCCTCCCCTTCACCTCTGCCCAGCATGACACCATTGGTTGTAGATGTGTTTTTTTTAAACTACCAGCTTTTTTTTTTCCCTTTAGCAGTGATGGGGCGACACACGGGAATGCGATTCCGAATTCGGAATTATTGGGAATTTTATTGTACCGGAATCGAAGGGTAAGGCTTGCCCCGCCATGAAAGCTTTGAGCCCATGGCAATGTTTACCAGTTTGGTCCTCTCTAATCCTACACACACACACACACAAACACACACACACACAAATGGCTTAATCATTGTTAACAGATTACTATAATAGAAGCCCCCCCCCACCCTTTTAAGGCATGGGCCCATTAGGATAGGGCATAGCTGAAACGTTTTATGTCACCAATTTGTACTGGTAGGGCGTCCCTAATGCCAGGGGGTGGGGGGCCTCTAAGTGGTTACTTTTTTCGTCAATACCTCGGAACGGCTCTACTCCTTTTTTAGCTCTAAGTATCGGAATCGAAAAAAATATAAAAAATTATATAAGAATCCGTAGTGAGAAAAAATCGGTATCGTCTGTACAATAAAAATGTCTGAGCAATGGGTGAGTCTTCAAAAAGTAATTGTCGGTATTTAGAATTAAACAGTATTAAAACAACGTTGAAAGTATTCATGCAGTGGCTAGTATTTATATGTGTTATGGCTTGCTGGGAAAATACCCGACCGCCTATTGCCAACTTTTACACCAGGGGGGTGCCCTGATCAGAAATACATTTCTTTACATCCAATGATAAGAGACAGAGCCGTAGCAAGCTGTTGTGGCGCCCTGTGCGAGTTATTTTTTTTTGGCGCCCTCCTTTCAATAAGTTCACTACTGCAGCATCGATAGCTTCACTACTGCAGCTTTCAATAGGTTTACAACTGCAGCATTAACATGTTCAATACTGCAGCATCGATAGCTTCACTACTGCAGCATCGATAGCTTCACTACTGCAGCATCGATAGCTTAACTACCGCAGCATCGATAGCTTCACTACTAGCATCGATAGCTTCACTACCGCAGCATCGATAGCTTCACTACCGCAGCTATCAACATGTTCCCTACTGCGACAAATTACCTTGCAGTTAATTACGATTATATTAACTGTGGAGGCTGGGAAGGGGGGAGTGGGGTGGGCGGGAGGGGGGTGAGAGAATGAGAACAACACGCCCATCTTTTTTTATTACTTTAGATCTTTTGCAAACGACACACACCGTTTGATTGCCTCGCCCGGTGCCTGGCCTAAAAATCCATCCTAACTGACATGAATCAGTAGTCAAAGTCTGGGCCCCTTTTATCCGCCCCCGTAGAAACCTTGTTAGAGCTTGGCCAGTAATACCTCCTTCCAGATTTTTTTGTTTGACTGAAAGGGATGGGAGGGGGGGATTCTTTCAGGATCCCAGAAAGACAGACTAAATAGATATTTAAAAATACTTGAACAGATCGGGGTCGAATCTTAAGTTTGTTTTAGTTAGATCGCTTGGATCCTCCACTCCCCCCCCCTCTTTTCTATACCCCCCCCTTTCTTGCTAGGTCATTGTTCTCTTTGGACGTAGTGGACAAAAGGGGGTTGGACAACTGAACTGTTTGATAAGCCAGACTAACGGAGCCTGGGTTGACCATCTTCGGTTTATTCTTTTTTTTTCTTTTTTTTTCTTCTTCCTCTTTCTTTGTCCACACTGGGTCAATGTTGGAGGAAGAGATTCCATCTCACATGCAATAGGAGAATAGGAAGGGGAGGGGAGGGCTGGACTAATTGTCCAGTTTCTTTTTTTATTCATTTAATTTCAAGGCAAAAATTAAGAGTAGGTTTAAAAAAAAATAGTCCAACTGTATAATAAGATGGATAGATGGACCAACAGACAGACAGACAGACTGAATAAATACATTGTGAGATAGATAGATAGATAGATAGATAGATAGATAGATAGATAGATAGATAGATAGATAGATAGATAGATAGATAGATAGATAGATAGATAGATAGATAGATAGATAGATAGATAGATAGATAGATAGATAGATAGATAGATAGATAGATAGATAGATAGATAGATAGATAGATAGATAGATAGATAGATGAATGGATGGATGGATGGATGTATGGATTGATTGATGGATTGATTGATTGATTGATGAGATTAACCTTACGCGTGAGGTGTTAACTAACTGCAGTTACTGTTGATTGCATTAAAACGGAAACCAGAATTTGTGCGGTAATTTTCAAATTGACTCATGGACTCAATGTGTTCTACTCTAATGAGAGATCACTCGCTATGCTGCTCATATGAGTGCCTCGGGTTCAAATCTCTTTAAACGACTATGTACCGTTTACCATGGGGTACGACCCGAACACAAGTCGGGGGGGACCATCCCTTAGCGACCACGTCGGATACAGTAATCTTTTACAGTATGCATTAGCAACTGGCTGGATAGCGAATGTTCATAGGATATCCAGTTTCTGGAACTTGCCAGGGATGAAATGCCCCAAGATTAGACGCCCCAAGATTAGATGCCCAAAGATTAGACGCCCCAAGATTAGACGCCCTAAGATTAGACACCCCAAGATTAGATGATCCAAGATTAGATGCCCCAAGATTAGATGCCCCAAGATTAGATGCCCCTAGATTAGACGCCCCACGATTAGATGCCCCTAGATTAGACGCCCCAAGATTAGACGCCCCAAGATTAGACGCCCCACGATTAGATGCCCCTAGATTAGACGCCCCAAGATTAGACGCCCCAAGATTAGACGTCCCAAGATTAGACGCCCCAAGATTAGATGCCGGTAGATATCTCCACATAATGTCTACCCATTTTTTTTGTGTATAAAACTAGAAAAATGTAAAAAGATTTATCGCGGGTTCACGTTCTAACACAACTGTTTGAATACAAAGCCAGCCTTTGACCGATACAACATGCGGGTTGCATTTGGGGCCCATGCTTAAAACAAAGGGCCCCCTCGATAATTTAATCTGTTTTTTTTGTCAAGCGTTTTAAAAACTGTATGCACTTCGTAAGAAAAGTTCCCTCAAGACTCAAGGGGCTTATCTGGGCAGATATAGTGTGGAATTTATCTGTTCCAGTAACCTCAGCAAATAAAGTGCTACATGATAAACAGGGCTCGATTTACCGTCGCGGATGCCGGGGATATCCCCGGCACTGAAATTGTCAACCCCCGGCTCTGCTTTAGCTAATATATCCTTGCCGGGGATAAAACCGTAGACATTTATCCCCAGGCTCTGCAGATTTTTTTTTTCATTCCCCGGCACTGGTTTTTTTTCCTAAATCGAGCACTGATGATAAATGTTCCTAATTCGGGCCTCGCTACTCTTAAGCCAGGCACTGGATGAAACTATTTTCTGTTAAATTGCATTTGTTTATTTCCAATGAACTTTTTTTTTATTAAAAACATTATATATAAATATAAATTATCCATTTCTTTTTTTTTTTTTTGCTTTGTTTCAGATCCACAGAGTCCAGTGAAAATTTTTAAAAATTTCTAAAGATCTAATTGCCAGTCAATAATCATCCATGAACATAACATACCATCGTCATCATCCCACCCACCCATACTGCACAGGTTGATGACGTCATCTACTACATCAGAAACTCGCTCCAACAACCAAGTTTTTAATTTTTTTCCCCCTCTCTGCGTCTTCTGGTAGAAGAAACTTAAATTTGGATACACATTCAGGGCACCCTCTCTCTGACGGACATCTAAACAACGAGGATAGGACAGTAAATGATCACGTACAGGACATGTCCTCTCGATGATGAAGGTATAACACACACACACAAATAAACAAGTGTCCAGCAGCAAAGGATTACATTTCTATGTAAGTGCTGTGGGTCATTTTTAGATTTTTGATCTGTTTGTTTATCTTGTACAGAAATGGGGTGGTGTGGGGGGGCATAGGAGAAATAGTCAATGCTTGTTTGTTTTGTTTTGTTTAATGTTTTTTTTTTAAAGTTTGTTAGTACGGGTATAAGAGTATTTGTGTTTAGTTAAGTTTGTGTATTTGTCTGCGAGTGCACTGGTTTTTTTTTTGTTGTTGTTGTTGTTGTTGTTGTTGTTGTGATTGGGATGGGGTGGGGGTGGAGGGGGTTGATGATGCGACTTTTTGTTCGAGTGTATTCGTTCGCACGTGTGTGTGTGTGTGTGTGTGTGGTTGATTTTGTTTGCTTTGTGTGTATTGGTTTAAGCTTATCTTTCTATATACGTGTGTCACATTAGATAATTTTGTTTTATACCAATGTATGTATGTATCTATGAAATGTATGTATGTATGCATGTATGTATGTTTGTATGTATGTATGTATGTATATGTATGTATGTATTATACAAAAACATTTTCACCTATGCCGGCCTAATGTAACAAAGGGACAAGCTGGATACTTCCAGATCTGGATTGGCCGAATCTCCATATAAATCAATTCCACACCGCCGCCCTCCCCCCTCCCCTGCCCGGCGCGAGCTACACTATAAAAAATTATTTTCAAGATTATTATTCTCGTACGTATAAATATTTGATAACTAGATCGGATAGTGTGGAGGCCAGATATTAATTGCCAGATATTCAGAAATATGTTGTATATATATTGTTCACTGAAATATTTGAATATATATATATATATATATGTGTGTGTGTGTGCGTGCGTGTGTGTGTGTAAGTATTAAAATCATCATTTGCTGTAGTGATATAGTTCATGTATGAATCATGTTACAGACAATACTTTTCGTTTTATTGGGAAGGGTGGATATGTAGAAAAAGGGGGAGTGAGAGATGGATGGAGAGAAATAAAAAAGAGGGATAGAAAGAGAGAGGGAGGGAGAGGGAGACAACGAGAGAGAAACAGGGGGTGTGAGTGAGGTTGAGATAAAGAAAGAAAGATGCGAGGACGAGAGATAAAGAGAAAAAAAGAGACAACGAGAGAAACAGAGAGAGTGTGGGGTGTGAGAGAGGGTGAGATAACGAAATAGAGGTGGGAGGAAGAGAGAGAGGGAGAGAAAGAGAGAGATGGAGTGAGCGAAAAGGGGAGGGGGCAGAGAGGGGGAGAAAGAGAGTGCGAGAGGTAGGAGTAGAAACAGACTGACAGACAGACAGACAGACAGCTGGTAATGTGAAGATTTTTTTTACGAGCGTCCGTATGTTATTCAACATTAAAAGCCCAATGAGTATCGATCCATTTATTTTATTACACAAACGATCTCTTGTACGATTTTTTTTTTCATTTCTTCTTCATCTCTTTCTGTCTCTCCGTTGTTGTTTTTTTTTTTTTTGCATTTCATTCTAGTATTCATTTAAGTCTAGGACAACCACCGGACACACAGGCGGGCTATACATAAAATACAACTAGAGGAAAGAGGGTGGGGGTGAGGATTGGGGGGGGGAGATAGTCGAGATGGGTGTAAGGGAAGGGGAGGGGTGGGGGGACACTAACGTAAAACGATCGATACTGTTTAATAACAAAAATTAGATTCTTTTGTGTTTTCTTTTTAATTTTCAAAAAATAAACAAAAGGTTTGTAAATATATATATATATATATATATATATATATATATATATATATATATATATATATATATATATATATAGGGGGTATAGCGGTTGAGAATGCACTAGTGTGTGTGTGGGGGGGGGAGAGAGAGAATATTCGACGGGGGGGGGGGGATGATGGTGGTGGAGATAGGTCAGTGTGCACCCGATCTGTGACGTCACTGCAGCTTCTATCAACCAGTTCCTTTTTTTTTTTTTAATTTTATTTTATTTTAAGTTTTTCTAATCGAATCCAAGGAAAAGAGTTTGGAAAAAACAAAAAAAAAGAGATTGTTGATCCATGGATTACCACGACTCGATTCACATCTCTGGCCTACCCTCCTCCAACCCCTCCGCCCCCCACCCCCCCCCAGACCACCCCTGACCTATTCTTTTTTTAACTCCCCACCATTTACCCCCTCCTCCCTGTGCGTACAATATACTCTAAACTGTTGTTGCTTTATTTTTGAAATTCTTTAGGCCTTTAGTTAGGTAGACAGTTTAAAAACAATAATATCGAAGTGTAATTACATTTTTTTTTCTGTCGGGGGGTGAAATTGGAGTCATGGATGGAGCCTGAAGTTATTTTGAGCCGGCAACAGTTGTATTGATTATTGGCGATCGATACCTCCTCCACCGTGGGGGGAGGGTCAGGACCAGAGGTGTGCGGATCTTGAAATTTTGCGTCCACGTCCGTCCGCGGATTTCTATCAATGATCCGCGTCCGCAGAATCTTACAACATTGGTCCGCAGTCAGTCCGCGCGTCCGCATTGCTGAAATTTAGCTGTTTAAATGACTTGAAATTTTTTATGGTAACGCTAAAGAAGATCCGCGTCAGTCCGCGAGTCCGCAACTTAACCATACGAAGCGTCCGCTGTCAGTCCGCGGATTCGGAAAAGTCTGCGGATCTACGTCCGCAAGCGGACGCGTCCGCTGTCCGCTCATCTCTGGTCAGGACTGGGGCGTTATTCTTTAGAACGAATTACACAGGGTAAACACTACAGTAAGCACTACAGTAAGCACTACAGTAAGCACTACAGTAAGCACTACAGTAAGCACTACAGTAAGCATTACAGTATACATAACAGTAGACCTCATATAGACTTCAAATTTGTGACACGGGTTTATCAGAATTAAGTGGGTATTTTTAGAGCTTTTTCGAAAAAAAATGCTCTATTGTCCCCGTTTTGGCTGTCTGTCTGTCTGTCCGTCATCACCCTAGATCTCAACAACCATAAGTCCTAGACCCATGATGTATATATCATTTTGTAGGTCTTGGCCTTCCAGGTGTACATCAAAAGTTCATTTCGCGATAGGACCTCTGAGGGCCGGGCTTCAGGGCTCCTAAGGGGCTCATATATTATATATATATAGCCCCATTCTACACCTTGTACGTTCAATAACCCATTCATTTGGTGCGAAATACTGCAGCACGTAGTTTCACCAAGATTTATTAAGAAACTCATCAAATGAAATAGTAAGCTTGTGTTCTGAGTTTAATTGAAAGTATCAGAGCTATGCAACAATTGACGGAGTTTTCGGACGATTAAATGACTACAATTTCGAATGTTTTCAATTATGAGTCCTATTTCAGTAACCACAAACTACTTGTAGTTAGATTTAAGAGAAAATCATTTTTTTTCAAATATAAAGAAACGTCTCTATAATATTTTTTTAACAGATATATGCATTACACAATTGAATTTATAAACATTTCCAAAATTTACAAATATTTACTGAAAGCTAACAAACGTAGTGATACATAACATGAAAATGCGCTAACACGTCCTGTGTCCAGAATGGAACAGGCTTAATTGCTTGTTTTTCTATCCATCATTCGACTTAGCCATTTTTCAAACAATCAATTTGCCCTTATTCATCTGCGATAAATATTTCTATATGTATCACTCTATCTATCTCTATATCTATCTATTTATCTATCTCTCTCTCTCTCTCTATATATATATATATATATATATATATATATATATATATATATATATATGTGTGTGTGTGTGTGTGTGTCTTTCTGTCTGTTTGTCTTTATGTTTCTCTAGATGTCTTTCGGTCTATCTGCCTGTAAGTCTGTCTGTATGTGCTGATCTATCCATATATCTATCTATCTATCTCTCTGTTTGTCTGTCGATTGGCCCAATTTGAAGGGGGGGCACTTGAACAGTGAATTTTTTTTTTGGGGTCTTAATAAGTTTAATTACTTGAATTACGAAATCAAACCATACCTTCGTACAGAAGATTGCCCATTATTTTTATCGTCTCTCAATCGCATTCTCCCCATCTCTATCGAATGTTTTGCTCTATTTCTCGAATTCTCTCTATATCTCTCTCACTCCATCACTCTATCCCCTCTTCTCCCGATCCCCAATCCCCCTCCCACACACACACACGCTGTTTCTCTGACTGCCCTCATATTTGTCCAATCTGCTGCAGAGAAATTGTGCAATGAAGTGTTGTAAATGGATTTAGAATGTTGACGTGAGAACAACCTGTCTGACAGAGTGATGGATGCCCTGCCTGACAGAGTGATGGATGGAACCAAATTAGTGGCAGGAGTAATGAAAATAATTATCTATCTAGCTATCAGGCCACATATCTGGCTATCTATCTAATCTACAAAAACGCATATCCATTGGTGTGGATAATTAATTAACTCATGAAATAATATGAAAAAAAATGATGTTTTGTCTTGGAAGATATATAGACAAAAAGATACAAAAGATGGACAGACAACAGATCACAAGACAGAGAGAGAGAGAGAGAGAGAGAGAGAGAGAGAGAGAGAGAGAGAGAGATAAATTAGATAGATAGATAGATAGATAGATAGATAGATAGATAGATAGATAGATAGATAGATAGATAGATAGATAGATAGATAGATAGATAGATAGATAGATTAACTGACATGCAGGCAGGCCGGTCGACAGACAGATAGGCAGGCAGACAGACAGGGAGGCAGGCAGACAGACAAACAGACAGACTTCCATATACACCAAAACACAATCAACTCTCGCTTCCCTCTAGTTTCAGAGTGAGACTACTCAACTTTTACGTGTTCATACTGGCTTGAGCGTTTATCGATTAGACATTACTGGTGTGAGAACAGTCAGAACAAAGCGATCGATATCCTCGACCGGAAAGAGAAATCGGATTAGAGAGGGGGTAGCAAGAATTACAGCAGTCACGATGCCCTTCCCCCCTCCATTAATATCGCATAGTAACAACTTTTTTATTTATTTTGTTCGCTTTTTAAAGGATTGAGATGGCACGAACTTTTAGGGGGTATTGTTTTGTTAACAGCAGGTAATATGATACTATCCCCCCCCCAGTGGCGTAGTGAGTTGGGAGCAAAGTGTGTGTGTGTGGGGGGGTAATCGTGCCCCTGGCGCTACTCACGAAGGGCCGCCAAATGGTATATTTTACATATAATGTTATATGGTTTTTGAATGAGGGGGGGGCGCTAAAAAGGTATTCTGCCCCGGTCGCGAGTTAAGCTCGCTACGCCACTGTATCCCCCCCATGCCCCTCGTTATCTTTTTGACAAACACACACTTTTCTTTGCCGGTGTTATGTAATGTAATAAAACGTAATGTAATATTTGCTGCAAGCGATGACTGGGAAAACAGCTATGTCTTATAAGGCAGTTAATTAAGTAATGTAAAGTTCACTTAGCCCTACGCGGACCGTGTCGAGGCAGATCAAGTGTATAATTCATCTATTTTTCTGTAACCTCGGCATGTGAAGGGATTGTGTGGTTAGCACAACAACCAGCCGCCTTTACCCCCCCCCCCCATTAAGTCACGCACTCAATAAAAGCTAGGCTAAAAACTCGGCCACCCGTCCCACTTTTGAATGCGGCGCTTGTTGTGTATTTTTTTTATTTATTTCTGTGGAATCATATGCATCCAATGTGAACTTCCTAGTTCAAGGCCGACTACTGACTGACAATGACCCCCGCCACCCGTTACGAATCAGATGCTATAATGGGCCCCGAATAGTACTTTTTTGCCTTGTGACAGACTCGGAGTAAACGGAGGATGCACCGATTTCAGAAGGGCCCCACCCCCCTGAAAAAAAAAAAAACAAGTTTACATTAGTATTATTGTTTTCTTCGTCAATGTGCTTTAAGGAAGTGGAAGGGGGGGGGGCGGCTGAAAATTCTCATCTGCGCTGGTAGCCCTAACCTATCTATATCCGTTCCTGCTTAGGGCCTTCAAACACACCCCCCCCCTCATGCCTGTCAATTGGTGTATTGCTTTTATTTATTTTTTTTTAATTTTTTTAAAGCGACTACCCCCAAAAAGTAAATCACTTCTATATCTCTTATTATTTATTTATTCCTCTATTCAAGATAAATCAACATCAGCTCCTCAACAGACGAAAACAGTAGACCAAAACGAAGTGTCTTGAAAAACATAAACCAGTTGAATTTAAAATCAATAAGAATACAATCAAAAAGAATAAGACACGAAATATTCAAGTTAAAATAAAAAAAAATGTATTCGCACTTTATAATGCGGATAATGAAAAATAATATTTCAATACGTCATTTGTGTCCGAGTACAATTAAGCGCACCTAATAAATACAACGCTCGTTCACGGAAGAGATTTAATTTCAGTTCTAGATTTCACATTAATTAGCGCCGGTAAACGTAAACACACTGATGTATCTATTGCTCGATTCGTAATAATAAAAAACTGCATTTTTTTTAAAACCCATTACAACCTCGATCTAAAATTGCTCTAATCGGTATAATTTTGTTTGCCGCTGTTTAATCTATCGATATATAAACTTTATTAAAAGTTTTCGTTCACCATTAACCGTGTGTCGGCTGACACTCAGACACGCAAGGTGTTAGACTATTATATGACACGTTTCCGGCTAACCCATCGTTAATTATTTTTGTTCTTAGGATAATAACTCATTATCTCTTGATGATGAATTGCATTGTATCCACTCTGGTGCCAGTGACGAATTGGTGAGGAGATGATGGGGGGGGGGGGGAGGAGGAGGGATTGGATCAGAGGCGTACCTAGGGTGGGGAGGGGGGCCAAATTCGAAAGTCCCACCCCCCGGGCCCCAGCTTGAGGTGGATCCCCAAAAATCTTTTCTAACATTTAATATTAAGTACATTAATTCATGTCATGGTGTGTAATGCCAGATTGCAGGGGCCCCCAAAAGAGGCCAAGTCCCCCCGGGCCCCAAATGCCTAGGCTCGGCACTGGGTGGGATTTAAACCCAAATGCTTCATCAAAGATTGGTGTGGTAATACAATCTTCATTAACGTCGAGCCTCACACAGGTATGTCATGCCATTAGGCAAACAAAGTAGGGGAAACACCCTAAGGTTACAGTGGTTCACTGATTCTAGAATTATGAGACGAGCTCCCCCGCACCATGGTTACCGTAGGACCGAGCCATGAGCCCGGTGAATGTACGTATACTTCTTATAATAGAAAAATACTTTTGACAAAAACACATAATGATCATAATAATAGCAAGATGGAAAACAATAATTGTATGAATAGTTATGAAAATAGTGATGTAAATAGTGATGTAAATAGTGATGTAAATAGTGAAGTAAATAGTGATGTAAATAGTGATATAAATAGTGATGTAAATAGTGATATAAATAGTGATGTAAATAGTGATGTAAATAGTGATATAAATAGTGATATAAATAGTGATGTAAATAGTGATGTAAATAGTGATATAAATAGTGATATAAATAGTGATATAAATAGTGATGTAAATAGTGATGTAAATAGTGATGTAAATAGTGATATAAATAGTGATATAAATAGTGATAAATTACAAACTAATGTACAGCGCTTTCCTGTTAATACTTGGTTACCTTGATACCACGTGGCGCTGGTGGTCACGAATCTGCTGTTCCCCACCACCACCACCGCCAACAACAACAACAACACAACCACCACCAACAACAACAACAACACAAACACCACCACCAACAACAACAACACAACCACCACACCAACAACAACAACAACAAAACCGCCACCACCAACAACAACACAACCACCACCACCAACAACAAAAACAACAACATAACCACCACCACCAACAACAAAAACAACAACACCGCCACCAACAACAACAACAACACAACCACCACCACCAACAACAAAAACAACAACACCGCCACCAACAACAACAACAACACAACCACCAACAACAACAACAACAACACAACTACTACCAACAACAACAACAACACAACCACCACCACCAACAACAAAAACAACACCGCCACCACCACCAACAACAAAAACAACACCGCCACCACCAACAACAACAACAACAACACCGCCACCACCACATCCGACTTGTATATGATTGTGTATTAAAAAAGATCTCTCGTGTAGTACTTCATGTTTTTGTTCTATAAAATGTAAGGCCCTTATCCTTCCCTTGTCCCTGTAAAGTGGTGGAACGCTCCTGATACCACTGCTATGATGAAATATGAGGGGCGGAGGCATGGGCGTATTCATGGGGGGCAAGCCCCCCCCCCTACATTTTGAAAAAATGTCATATAAGAGGGGGGCATTTGCTCCCCCTCCCCCTTACATTTAAAAAAAAATGTCATAAAGTTTTTATTTGCCCCCCCCCTGGAAAATTGTTGCCCCCCCCTGGAAAAATTCCTAGCGACGCCCATGGGTGGCGGGGGGGGGGGGAGCAGAAGGGAGAAATATCACACTAACCAATAAAAATAGAGTAAGTCCAGAAATCTCCCCACCTCTCCCCCCCACCCCTCCCGTTCCCCCTCCCCCCACCTCCGTTCTGTTCATTTTGAATGTGTGTATCGACTGGAATCGATCAGTCCGGCCATCGATCAGTGCTCACCACCTAGACGGGACACAACGTTGGACACACCCGAATCAGACTTATAATTACTACCTTACCAAGGAATTAGAGAGCTGCACGGGATTGGGATTCGCGGGACAGCGCCTGTCGTTAATCATTTATGTTACTGATAACTTTCTCCTTAGTCCACGGTTGTAGAAGTCTTCCCAGAGTATTCAGATAGACTCACAAAAAAAGGAGTATAAATTAAATTAAACAGAATGCGCATGGTCAAATTTAAATTGACTTTCCCCCCCCCCTAAAGCCGCCATATTTGTTGTTATTGTTTCTCAGTATTTATCTGCTGCACTATTAGCAGTGAACATAACACAAATGGCTGTCCTTGCATTAACGTCTTTATTATATTTTTTTTAAGCGATGCGCTTTCTGTACGATGTAATAATATATGTTATGTGGGTGAACCAGTGATGTGTTTGTTTCGTCTTTTACCTGGATATAATGTTTTATGATTATTTCCTTGATTCATGCCTGTTTTTTCTTTGTTTTTTTTTTTTTAAGTCTTGCTGAATATCCTTCTATTCTTTTACCATGGTCCGGGCAGTGGCTGCATGAGGGGAGCGTAGCACCCCCTCGTCTAATGGGTTGTGGGGGTGGGGGGTCTGGCGATAATAGCGTTTCGATAAGATGTATTGAACAACAGCAATGATTCTGCCCTTCTCTCCCCCCCCCGCATCTGTTATTCGCTCTAGGCCCCCCTCACATTTGAAAAGTTCTTCTAACGCCTCCCCTGATATCCGCCGTGTTATATAGAACGGATCTGCGGCTACCTCGAGGCCAACTGGCGAAAAGGGTTACGGTCTTGTCACAATGAATGTCACTGGTCTTGGCGACTCCCCTTCCCCCTCCCCTCCCCTCTCCCCACCCACCCACAACCAGTAGCCCATAAATTCCCCGGTAGGGCTCTATACAAAATGTCTAAGTGGCGGTTACGGTCAGATATCGGATCTTTTACATCATTATCATGTCCACCACTTCCGATCTTGCAAGTAGGGGTAGGGGAAGGCAACGATCACTCCCCCCCTCCCCTCTCTTCCCCCCTCCCCGGAAGGGGGGGGGGCAAAATATTGATAAGAAGACCATCAGTGACCTACTTTCTATTGTAGTACTCACATTCGTGACATTTTTTTAGACACAGAGTTGCCGCTGCTCTTGTATCATCGCCTTTAACTCCCCTCCCCCTCCCCACCCTTTCACTCCCCATCCCACGTGTACTGATTGGATTAAGTTAGAGACCCTCGCGTGTGCGCAGACCGAAGCAGATCATTTAGTTGTGGGGAAAAAAAATAAAAAAAAAATGTGAACTGGAAATAAATGCGTGAGTGTCAGCGTTGGAAAGTGTTAAAATTGAAACTAACCTAAACCTTCTTAACATTCAGCGTGATACGTACATAACAAAGAATTATTAGTTGATGAGACGTGGTAGGGGGGAAAAATGCGGGGGGGGGGGGATTGGGGGCGGAGGGGGGGTAAAGAGGATCTAAATGTTTCCATGTTGTTGTTTGTTCTTTTTTTTTTAAAGAGTTAAGTTGGTTGAAGTCAGGGGCGTGTCTAGCTATTTCTGCGCCCTCCTCCCCCCCCCTCCAATCTGAAAAGTGCAAAAAGCATTTAACAGCGCTCTTTCTGTTCCCCTTACTAGTGTCGGCGCCCCTTACTAGTTCACCGCCCTGTGCGGCCACAGAAACCCGCAACACCTTTCTTACGCACATGGGTTGAAGTTCCCATATCACGATGATGCTGGATCTCATCACTTGTCGTAGCTTACGCAGTCCCTTAACCTGCCACGACCTTCCGCAGGCATTGAGAGTGATCAATGTGTGTGTGTGTGTGTGTGTGTGTGTGTGTGTGTGTTAGAGGGAGTGAGGATATAGTAGGGGGGTGAAGGAAAGGGGGGTTTAAAGTTGTTTTCATTGATTCAAAGAACCATCACATTTACTAGTATTGTTTACATCATTGTACAGGAGTTATTGTTATTGAGCCACAAACAAAATCGTATGTTACTGTTATTCTTATTGTTATTGTTTTGTTTTTCTCCTTTGTTTTTTTTTTATATGAAGGATATAAAAAAATAAAAAAGATATTTTCTCAAAATACTTTTTCATTTAAATTTACTCAATTTTAAAGGTAAGACACATTTTTCAAAAAAAAATTTGGATGACGAAAAAAATTAAAAGCGTGGGCGCCACTCTAGGGATAGCAGGCGTCATTTTTTTTATGTGTAATATATGAATATAGTAGCTGTGTACCCTGCAAAACGTTAGCATAGAGTTATATCCCTTTAGGCTTGATCGGTAGGCGAGGTTAATTGTTGGTTTCGGGCAGTTCCGATTTTTTCATGATTGTATTTTAAACTGGAATACTGTTGTATTAATTCTTTACTTTCGATTTAGCGCAGAACCCAAACCGCTATTATTTTATTAGATATATTTATTTATTTATTTATATATATATATATATGTCACATGTTAGTAAATCCATTCTTTCTTCATTCTCTCTCTCTCTTTCTCTCTCTCTCTGTCTCTCTCTCTCTCTCTCTTTCTCTCTCTCTCTGTCTCTCTCTCCTCTATATAAATCGAGTATTACATGGTGGACTGGAAGGATGATGTAGCGGGTACTTGAACCATGAACTGTGTTAACGATTCAACAATTGTAGTTGTATGTCACACATACATAAATCTCATTCTTAAACGATTAGCGTAAACCAGTGTGATGGGAAAGAATGAAAATTTATTTTAAAAAATGTTTACTGTCAATCTTGAATTGATTTTTAAAAAACAAAAAATCTGGCATCCCATTTCTTATTGTGTTGTTGTCTGGAAAGGAATAAACACAGAATCTGATGATGTCATTACAAAGTCTGCTGTGTCAACAATGTCGTTGCGTTAATATTAATATCCTAATAATATAAACCAAAAACTTTTTTTTTTAATTTTTTACATTTTCATCTTACGTTCAAAACATAAAATATTGCTCGAGCAGACGCATGAACGCCATCATCGTCTGCTTCGTGCAAGAATAACAGGTCACTGACCTATACAAGAAAAAAAAATTGAATAAATAAAATATTTCACACGTTGTTGTTTTTTTTGTAGCAATTCCCTCCAAGTTATGGCATGAACTATTGCTTGTAACAATTTTTAATGCATATATATTGCGTTTACAATAAATGTTTCATGAATATTTCATACATCATCTCCCCATCTCCCCACCCACTTCTTAAAAAAAACAACAACCTCGCTTTCGAATATTTATTTTTTTTTTTTTAATTTCTATTGCTTTACATCTTCACCACGGAACCAGGAGTGTCAGCGTATGAGTGCGAATGTGTGTGAGTGAGTGGGTGTGTGAGTGAGTGGGTGTGTGAGTGAGCTTGTCTATGTTCCCGTGTCTACGTGCTTCATACGTCTTTATATCAAAGTCTGGTTCTATCATCATGAGTAATTGCCCCTGTTTTTTCCTTTTTCTCCACCCTCTTGCCCCCCCCCCACTACTAACTACTCCCTCCCTCTGCCACCTTACCTTCTCCTTCCCACCCACTTTCCATCTCAGAGATGTTTGGGAGATACATCCTTTGCTGTCAAAATACTCCCCCCACCCCCAATCCATGAGTCTTGTTTCCTTGGATATATATATATAGCTGTTTCAGTGGGGGGGGGGGGGAAGAGATGACTTGGAGAAAGTCCGAGATGTCTGATATATCAAGACTCGTAGACTTTCCTCTCCCCCCTCCCTCCCCTCCCCCCCCCCCCGCCAGTTGAAACCAGTCTCCAAATACAGAGACCTTCTCTTCATTGTCTGCTATGACAAGAATCGTCAAACAACGAGATTTTCCCCCTAATCTGAGTTTAAAAATAGAATGGTAGGTATAGGTGTGTGTGTGTATTTGTGAAAACAAATAACTAAAAGTGAAGGAAATGATTGAGTGATATAGGTCAGCCAATTTGTGTGACACCGACGTAAAAACGAAAAGATCATGTGTCGCAAGTTCCTAAATTTATTTTTTTTAATCGAAAACAAAAATAAACTCTGTGAGTTGTGCGCAAATTTGTAAAAATCCTCTTTTTTTTTAAAGATAGAGAGAAAATATGAACAGGGCCGGCTTAAGACCATCTGATCTTATTTATCCACATGGGGCCCTTCGCTTCAGGATCTCCTCCCTCCCTCTTTCCCACTCCCTCCCGCAATAGTGTAGTCTCCGGGCTTATTTAACTACACAAAATATCGCAGTATTTTTTTTTTCGTAGTGGCTCCGGATACGACAGGCGTACTCCGTATTTTTTTCCTGGGGTACGTGATAGATGTGCGCATGCGCGATAGCCGGAATCCGAATTATTTTTTATTTCGGGGTCCGGCTATAGATATTGCTCCTAACCCTAACCCCTCTAACCCTAATCCTAATCCTAACCCTATTCCTAATCCTAACCCTAGCCCCGAAAACAAAAATTAGCAATGAAATGCAGTCCGTCAGCCGCGCATGCGCACATCTATCACGTACCCCAGGAAAAAAAATACGGAGTACGTCTGCCGTATCCGGAGCCACCGCGTTTTTTATGTATCCAAGAATCGATACCAGTTTGTGCAAGTTAACCGTGACCACAAAATGCTCCTACGTCACAATACCCAGGTCACATACTAAAATGGCGTAAACCAAATAAACTAGTTATTGGTGACTAAATTGTTTCATCAATCAGTCCATGTCAGTGGTGGCCAACCTTTTTTTTTTTTTTGAGGGGGCCGCGTGCCCCGAAAATTCAACCAAAAAAAAAACAACAAACAAACTGTTATTTATAGCGAAGTGCCAACACTCCAATTAAAATTAAAAGGTTGTGATATTTTCAGTCGCGTGCCGACTGAAGAGGTTCTGCGTGCCGAATGTGACACGTGTGCCATTGGTTCGCCACCACTTATAATCTATGGGGGAGCCTTCAACCTTCTAACAAAGTATACTATCTTGTTACATATAATCCTATATTGTTTGCGCGTCCAACATATCCACGCTGTATCTACACGCCACAACAACTGTAATATACACCTTGAACTGAAAATGTCTTGGGTGGGGGAGGAGGGGTGGGGGGGGGGTCTTTCGTTTCTGTTCAGGGGCGTCTCTAAAGTTTTTATATGACTTCAGTGTGCGATTTGATACTTGGTGTGCGATTTTATACGGCTTTAGTGTGCAATTTGATACTTGGTGTGCGATTTTATACGGCTTTAGTGTGCGATTTGATACTTGGTGTGCGATTTTATACGGCTTTAGTGTGCAATTTTACACGAGTTAAGTGTGCGATTTGATACTTGGTGTGCTATTTTATATAGCTTTAGTATGCGATTAGATACTTGGTGTGCGATTTTATACGGCTTTAGTGTGCGATTTGATACTTGGTGTGCAATTTTATATGGCTTTAGTGTGCGATTTTATACTGCGTTGATATGTAATCTAAACCGAAAATACAGATATAGACCGACAGCAATAAAAAAAAATTAGACTAATAACAACACAAATTTCGCCGGATTACTACACATATTTATCCCAATAACCACCCAGATTTATACCAATAACAACACAGATTTATACCAATAACCACACAGATTTATACCAATAATCACACAGATTTATACCAATAACAACACATATTTATACCAATAACCACACATATTTATACCAATAACCACACAGATTTATACCAATAACCACACAGATTTAGCCGGATAACTAAACAGATTTAGAATGCTTTGAGACGCCTTCAGATTATAATAAGTGGTGCTGACAATAAATAGCTGACCGCCCCGGTTATAAAAGACCCCCCCACCCACACACACCCGCACCCCGTGTAGCAGACCCCGCTGTGTTAGCCACAGTGTCAATTAGATCTATAATCTAATTCCGTTTGGAGTGGAGGGCAAGTTGCGTTAAGCCAACCAATGAAGATGGAAGGAGAATGTGTCAGAAGAGAGTGTGAGAGAGAGAGAGAGAGAGAGAAACAGAGAGACGAGGATGAGAGAGACTTTGAGGGGAACTTATTGATTTTTCATTCCCACTTGCACTAACTTGTCCTCTATCAAAATTCTCCTGTCACGTGATTCTTGAAGTAGATGTTTGGGGGGGGGGGGACTGGAGATGGAAGGGCGGGGGGGTGAAGCTACAGACGTATTCAGGCACACGGGGAAACAACAAAGTAAACACGCTGTGTTGCCTTTTATAATGTGAACAGAAACGGTTAAAGAAATATATGAAACGAACATAGAAGCTGAAGGCTCGAGCGTGTCTAGGAATAGAATCGTGCAACATCTTTAGCCTAGCGTTGTGTAACATCTTTAGCCTAGCGTTGCGCAACATCTTTAGCCTAGCGTTGTGCAACATCTTTAGCCTAGCGTTGTGCAACATCTTTAGCCAAGCGTTGTGTAACATCTAGAGCCTAGCGTTGTGCAACATCTTTAGCCTAGCGTTGTGTAACATCTTTAGCCTAGCGTTGTGTAACATCTTTAGCCTAGCGTTGTGCAACATCTTTAGCCTAGCGTTGAGTAACATCTTTAGCCTAGCGTTGTGCAACATCTTTAGCCTAGCGTTGAGTAACATCTTGAGCCTAGCGTTGTGCAATATCTTTAGCCTAGCGTTGTGCAACATCTTGAGCCTAGCGTTGTGCAACATCTTGAGCCTAGCGTTGTGCAACGTCTTTAGCCTAGCGTTGTGCAACATCTTGAGCCTAGCGTTGTGCAACATCTTGAGCCTAGCACTAGCTGAATGAATTGGATGAGATAATTTAACACTGCCTCTTTATTGACCTTTAACCTTCAACCTCTTCGTCGCACACACAGACACACACACACATATGCGCGCAGGTCGTTACATACAAACCATTCTAAAAAGATAGGCTAATTGTGCAACCACTTCGGGACCCCCCCCCCCCACAATGCAAATGTCGGCCCCCTTCAAGTATTAATTTATATTAAATCTTATTCTAATAGGGCCCTAGCGTAACGGTCTTGTCAGAGGGTCTCCCTCCCCCCGGTCCCTTCAAACCCCCTCCCTCTCCCCACGGGTTTCAATTGGTGGTACGCGTGTACTAAGGGGAGGGGGGGGGTCAGGCAAAGTTTATGCTGTGGTCCGCAGCGACATACAATTTTTTTTTCTTTTAAGACAACAACCAATAGCACTGGAAAACAAAAAATAATTTATCGTGGATTTCTTGGTACCCATCATCTAATCATACTCAATTTATACACGCTGATTTCGAATATGCAAACCATTTGTCTCTATCAGCCTCCAATTTTAAGAAATCCGCAATCTTAATTTTTTTACTATAGTTATAATACTCCAATATGTATAAAAATGAAATTTTTAAACCATATATTCTCTTTTGCAGTTAATGTAAAAAAATATTAAACACAAGCATGAAATCAGTTCTAACTAATAAAATTATATGTAAAAAATATATTCCATTAAAAGTCAAATGCATGTGTAAAATGTTTAAAATGTTCATGGTTTGAATTTATTGGCTGTGGACTTCCGCTTGTACTGAGTACTTGGCAAGTCGCGTTGTATAGTCCAACAGTAGTCAGCTAACATCGCTGCACTCCACCGGCCCTGGTAGCGTGACTCCATCACAGAAATGTCCTGGTGGAAGCGTTCGCCATGTTCATCGCTTACTGCGCCTAGGTTTTCTGGAAAGAAGTCTAGATGTGAATCGAGTAAATGAATTTTCAGAGACATATTGCATCCCAGGTGTTTGTAGGCACTAATGCATTTCTTTACAACTGTTTCATAGTCGACAGACTTTTTATTTCCAAGAAAATTGGTTACGACTGACTTGTATGCCACGCACGCATCTTTTTCAGGATGACTTAAAAGTGTTTTGAAAAAGTCTTCATCGGCCATGATTTTTCTTGAGTTTGTGGACCTAAGAAAATACCTTCCTTGACTTTAGCATAACTGAGCTCTGGAAACTTGTTGCTATAGGTATATAAATGCATCCGATTTTGTTGCCTAATGCCTTGACAAAGTTCTTCATCAGTCCTAATTTTATATGAAGCGGTGGCATGAGAGAATTATTTGTCACGATCAACCAACGGTTGATGAAGAACGTTTTTAGGTTTCCAGGTATGCATTCTGTCTCCCGATCGCACCAATTCTTTTGTGTATAGTGGGGCTTCTTATCTCTGGCTGTCCCACTCGCATATGAAGCACATGTACTTCTGTGTACCCTGTCTGCATTCCCATCAAAATAATTATTACTTTTAGATAGCCGCAGATATCTCCAGTTGTACACGCGATAACGTATTGTTTCCAACAGTTCCGGACAGGTTTTCATATCTCTTTCATGTGGGCAGAATATCCAACTGGTACCGAAGCATATTTGTTTCCATTGTGCAACAATATTGATTTTAGGCTAGTCTTTGACGAGTCAATGAACAGTCGCTATCCTTTCAACAATGTGTTCGGCACCAAGACCTCTTCATAGCGCCGTCAACATCTGTGAAAGTGCGGCAAAATACCGCCAGTCACATCAAAGTATTGGAACAAGCTGGCTTATGCCTGTGACGAAAGTTTGCTGTAGCTGTACCTGGTGCAAGCAAATTAAATTCATATTTAACCGTGAACCAAGAAGTTCAGTTTGGCCTTTTGTTTGCGCTAGTATCTCGCACAAGTGTCGCAAAAGTTCAGCATAATCCATCAAATGAATTCCTTCTCCGGCAGCTTTGTAGTCAGGGTCTGAGTCATCGGCACAAGATGGAACATCACTCTTTTCTTCATCCTTCTCTTCGTCTATTGTGTATTCTACAGGTGATTGTGGTACTGGACAAATGACAGGATCGTGTGGAATTGGTTTTGAAACTGATGGAATGTTTGGGTAATTGGACAGTTGTACGAGTTTTATAACAAATTCCATTGATGTTAGCCTAACAAAAAATAACAATCTGTGAGTGATTGTACTTTTGCTCACGCCATATCATATAGGGAATTCCGAATGCCATGTGGTTGTTTTTCTTCTTTGCCTTCCTCATCCAATCCTGCGCAAGTTGCATGAATATGTCGAACAGATGAACTCATGGTGCCCACGACTTACCACAATCCACCTTTGAGTCAAAATAAAGTTGATAAGCTTTCTCTCAGTAACGGCGTGAAAGTCTTCTGGATGAGACTTGTTTGTGAAAAGCCGCACACATAGCAAAACAGACTCGCTGAATTTACGCATCCCTCTGGTCGCCATATTTTAAACAATCCTTGCACTAAGTACATTCATCAGTCCTTTTATGAATTCTGAAACTGCAACGTAATCAAATTCTAAGACAATGCGCAATTCATAACACAACTGCAAATCAACACTCACCCTACAAACATCTGACATCATCAGAAAAAAAAAGAACATTGCCAATGTACGTATATAATTACGAGGTATGTGTGTTTGTGAACATGTGTGTACGCGCAGGTGCATGCGTTTGTGTGCATAAAATTATGCTGTCAGCAGTCTATTCTTGTTTGGGCGCATACAAAACTTTGTTCGGCAATATCTTAATAATTTGAGCTGATAGAGCAAAATGATTTACAGATTCAAAATCAGCATCAAAAACTTATTCCGAAAACGTTAATGACATATAAGAAATCCAAAACTTGTTTATCAGTGTAGTTTAAGGAACTTATTTTTCAGGTGTAACCCGCGGGACATTCTTAAGCAGTTTTTTTTGGGGTGTACGGTTCGATTCAGAGACGCTCATGCTATTTGGGGGGCGGGGGAGGGGCGGGGGGGAAGGGTCTCAACGGTCATCATCATCACGTGACTGACAGCTTCATTTTGTTCCAATCTCCTCTGAAACACACGGGCCTAAAGCTTCAGGTCGCCATGGCGGTCTTCAATGACCAATTCATCTCTTTGCATGTCGGGAAAAGAAATAATAAAAACATATCCCTGGATATGTTTGGGGGGGGGGGGTAATGTAGGAGTCGAAGCAGGATATAAATGTAACACTGAATGTCGTAAAGCACCAACAACCAGTGCACTAGTTCAGCGGTTCTAAACCTTTTTCGAGACTCTACCCCCAAAGTGTACGAAAGTATGTCCGCCGGTACTCCCCACACATGCACACACACACACACACGCAGGTTCTTCAAATTCTGGGTTGTTTTACACGAAAATTATACGTCTCTGAGTACACCTACATAAGCTGTACCCCGTACCCCTACATAAGATGTCCCCGTACCCCTACATAATCTGTCCCCGTACCCCTTCAGGTACGCGTGCCGCCATTGGTTTGAGAATCCCGGCACTAGGTCACCCACTGTGCATACTCACTCCCCTGTGATAAGGAGAGCTATTTGCTCACTTTCCTCTTTATTTCTTAAAACCATAAAGACATTGTTTCCTTCTTTCTTTCACACAGAAACATTAAAAAAAAAATGTGACACGTTTATAGTACTGGAGGATTAAAACAGCCAACCAATTTGTTTTTTTTTTCTCTTAAAGCCGGGAACTAAAAAAAAGACTTGGATCTTTGACATATTAACGCCGGGAATTAAAAAAAGACTTGGATCTCCGACATATTAAAGCCGGGAACTAAAAAAAGACTTGGATCTCCGACATATTAAAGCCGGGAACTAAAAAAAGACTTGGATCACCGACATATTAAAGCCGGGAACTAAAAAAAAGACTTGAATCTCCGACATATTAAAGCCGGGAACTAAAAAAAGACTTGGATCTCCGACATATTAAAGCCGGGAACAAAAAAAGACTTGAATCTCCGACATATTAAAGCCGGGAACATGTTTACCTCTGATACTAGCCTAGGATAAAACACATTGACATTAGAGAGCAGTACACTTGTAGTACACATTGGAATTAGAGTGCAGTACACTTGTAGTGCACATTGGCATTAGAGTGCAGTACACTTGTAGTACACATTGGCATTAGAGAGCAGTACACTTCTAGTACACATTGGCATTAGATAGCAGTACACTTCTAGTACACATTGGCATTAGATAGCAGTACACTTCTAGTACACATTGGCATTAGATAGCAGTACACTTCTAGTACACATTGGCATTAGATAGCAGTACACTTCTAGTACACATTGGCATTAGATAGCAGTACACTTCTAGTACACATTGGCATTAGATAGCAGTACACTTCTAGTACACATTGGCATTAGAGAGCAGTACACTTCTAGTACACATTGACATTATTGATATATATATATATATATATATATATATATATATATATATATATATATTAATTTGTATTAGAGCTTAGTCACGCCTTAATTATCTCCTCCCCCTCCCTTAATAAACCCGTCCCCCCATGTCCCCCCACCCCCACACACACCCACTACCCGCTCCCCTGATAAACAAATGACCCTACTAGCATTCGCCTGTCAGCAACCTCCGATATTTATTTATTTATTGTATTTGTCAAAGTACGTTTACACAAGTTTCGTTGTTGTCTGTTTTGTTGTGTTGTTTGCTGTTGTACTTCTTTTCCCAACACCTCCCAGGCATTGATGTATCTGTTTGAACTAGGTCAACGCGTCATGTCACCCAAACACACACACACACACACATGAAGGGGAGAAGGTGGGGTTGTCGGGAGAGAGAGAGAGAGAGAGAGAAATGGGGGGAGGGGGAGAGGGTGGCGGCGCGGAGGGACCGGCTAAGCATAGCTGACCAGGGTGTGCTAGCGTGAGCTGCTGTGTGGCTGCAGGGAGGACGGGGGGGGGGGGGGGCGAGAAGAAGTTGAGACTAGAAAAAGAGCGTTGCTGGATATGGAGGAAGGGTATATGTGTGTAAAGGGGGGGTGAGTGACTTGATTGAATAAGATGACGCAGTGAAAACTTCAAAATTCATTGTCTTTTTAAGAAATAAATATTATTGCCAGATTGCGCTTCTTTTTGGAAATTCACAACTTTTCAAAGTCATGCGATAATATAATAAAAGTATTTTTAAAAAGGAGCACATAATTATATTTTATACACAGAGTTAAAGAGTCCCAAAAAAAAAAAATGCATGCTGTACTTTGAGCTACTTCTGTTATTTTGGTACAAAATTTTCTTGCAACGCTGCACTCACATAAACTAATTTTGAGCGAGTATGTCTCCCGTGCTAATTAATATACGCTTAACTGTAAAGTTCGAACTCGTTACTGTGAAAGTGTAGAATATGACTCACTGTCATAGGTAAGTGACCTAATTACTCACTATCATAGGTAAGTGACCTAATTACTCACTATCATAGGTAAGTGACCTAATTACTCACTATCATATACATGGTCGATTTTTGTATCACTCATCATCTCGGGAGTCTTGTTAAAAGGCGTAGTGCGTTGCCGGCGGAGCGTAGGGGAAATTGACTCAATGCGCCCCCGAAAATCATCCATCTCCCCCCCCCACCACCACCACTACCACCACCCACCTTTCTCATGTTTGTTAGCGACGCCACTGATATGTGTGACCGTTACTATTTGACTTACTATGACTTTAACAATGCATGCGGAACAATATTTAAATGAAGTGATAAAGAAAACTACATCTGACACCCCCCCCCCGCTCCAAATTCACACAAATCCTTAACTCCTCCAACCCCCAGCTCCCCCCTCCGGTCATGAAGACAAGTAGTTCAATTTTCCACTAAATAACCGATTTTTTTAAAAAAAAACAGCTTCTGGTAATGTAATACATGTATCTCCATATGAGTCAAAGATATCCAAAATGTGCTCAGCCAATCAAATTAATGTATATATTTTTTTTTTTACTTATTCGGTTCAGTTTGTAATTTGGAACCTGGGGCCGTGAAAGGGTCGTGGTTGAGGGGGGTTAAAGTATTGGCCCTGATTTTACACACGTGTGTGTGTGTGTGTGTCCATTTAATGGGGATGAGGCAAGCTCCTTGAGGCTCTCGCATCAGGCTTCGATGTCTTATCTCTTAATTCTTGGTATCGAGAAAAATACATTGGACGGATATTAGAATCGTTTTTTTTTCGGAGCCCTAGACAAAGGTTCATTCTGGGATTTGGTGGGGGAGAGGGGGCGCTATTGGGCGAAAGGTACATTTTGGAAAAGCGCACTCCCTTCCCAAGCGAAAAAAACCGCATCTCGGCAGCAGCTTGTAAATCTACAGCTGTAATATTGTTTGATAAATGCGGCCCTCTAACCACTTAGATTTTTAAGATAGTATAAACATTTACTGGGACGGTTCAGAGAAATAAAAGAGATTTAAAAAACACTTATTAAAAAATATGACTTGGGCTGGGGTAAAGTAAAAAAAATCCCGTCGGGGAGTGGGGAGCATGAGGGGGTGTGGGGGCCCTAATTGTTAGCCTATACCATAATAACGGCTTTAGTGAAAACGATTCCACGGTAACACAGTTTACATCATAGTTATTTCTTGTGGCCGAGGAGTTGCAACTAAAGATTTACGAACGCTGGCATTACTGCGAGGCGCGAACCCACGTCCTTCGCCGCCTAAACGTATTTCTATCAACCCGCATTTCCTACATGTTCATTCATTTGCTGCCCTACCGAGTTCCGACTTATTAATTGTGGCTTTTGTACGCACAGGCCTTGTATCAGTGACCTAGAAAAGTGACTTACCAGCTGGCGTTCGACTGTCGACCTGAAGGTACCTGGTTCGATCTCCGGTGAGGACCAATAAATTTTTTTAACGTCTTGGCTTAAGTCACCCTCTATGTCTACCGTGGTGCCTAAATGGCCATTGCACTCCCGGCTGTGGTGGGGATGAAAGAAGGGCACCACAAAACCTAAAAATTGTCCCATTCAGGTGGGCGGTTTTTTTTTTAAAGGGGACGGATGGTCGTGCGGCAAAGAGCTCGACCAAAACCCGTGGTACCTCCATGGCCATTGCACTATCGGCTATGGTGGGGATGAAAAAAGGGCACCATAGAAACCGTCCAAACTAGTGGTTTATAGGATCTAAGAGATTTCATCTCATCCTTACAGGGACTTCACACACACATGCACTGGGGAGGGGTGGCGCGCACCCACGTCCTTCACCGCCTCACCGTGTTTCTACGGACCAGCATTTCCTACTTGTTCATTCTTTTGCTGCCGTACCGACTTATTAATGGTGGCTTTTGTACGCACAGGCCTTGTATCAGTGACCTAGAAAAGTGACTTACCAGCTGTGGTCTTCCACCCTGGCGACGTCTGCACCTTCTCCCCCCCCCCACACACACACACAACGACATCCCCGTACAGACAGAAACAGGAACAAAAATAACATGATCAATTTTATTCTAATCTGACACTTCTCCAAGCGTTACTAATGATGTGGGGTTGGGAAATGATTAAATACCCCCCACCCTCTTCAAGTATGTCGTAACTCATATAGTCATTATTTGTATGTTATTGCAGGTGTGTACATGTCAGGGTCAATGCGGGTGAGTCAGACTTCATATGCTCACTTACGCACAGTTGTTGTGTACAGTGCCGTCAAGAGAAGGGGGGATGTACGGGGGGCAAATACCCAGGGGCCCGGCGAGTTTTATGGCGAGTTTTAGGGGCCCGGGCTGAGCTTGCCAATAAACTTTTGAAAATATTATTATCAGCACGGGGGGGGGGGGGGGGCACGAAAGCCCTGCCCAGGGGACTGGTTGTGTCTATGTTTCTTTGTTGGTTGGTTGTTTTCATGAGACATGTGATGCGCCTACGTTGACGAGATATTGGATGGGGGCGGGCGGGGGAGGGGGGGGGTGGTCCAACCGGAACACATGTCAGAGGATCCTGAGCCACGTCTGTCTGGCAGTGTTACATCTGATGCTGCGCGCACGACGTACACACGTCGTTGTCAATGCTTTAAGTTTAGTACACCCGTATACCATTCACAAACATTCTGATCTCTTTACAATGTTGCTTATATCTTTTGCCGCATAAAATTAGTGGGAACTTTGTCCCGTTGGTTAGGGTGTGATATGAGAGATGCCCCCCCCCCTTAACTGGCTGATAGATTCAGCCCCCCCCCCCCCCCCAGATTACCTGCGGTAACTCTACGCCTGCTAGTACGTCATATCGTGGTATATTATTTTTTAGATAGGCCAAACTTAGCGAGACCTGGCAAGAAGCGCAATGATAAATATTTCAAACTGGAATACTGTTGTATAAATTCTTTACATTCGATTTAACGCAGATCCCACACCGCAATTATTATATAGATTTTTATTAACTGTGAATGAATGCTAGAGAAACTGTTATTTCAGAATTTTGTAATGTAGGCAACATGAGAAATATTTTTTTTTACAAGCCTTATCTTCTTCCCAGTGTTATGTCTCCTGCATTTAAAATGTGTTGAATCCTTTTATGGATTTAAATGGTATGTGTTAAGGATGAATGTGAAAGCGGCAAATTGGGTCTCTGAACAGGTTAGTGAGAAAGTTGCAGCCGAACATAGGAGTGCAGCTATTAAAGAAATGATAGATAGATAGATAGATAGATAGATAGATAGATAGATAGATAGATAGATAGATAGATAGATAGATAGATAGATAGATAGATAGATAGATAGATAGATAGATAGATAGATAGATAGATAGAAACGTACATCCGTCACACACCACTGGGCACAACAAACACACCTGAAGTACAATAAAAGTACCATGTGACACTACATCCACTTCGGATTGGTTGATCAATTCCTCTGGAGATGTAGCGATAGTTTCATTACAACAACATCAGCTGTGGCGGTACAGTATCCGATGTCTTGGACGAACTTATCGGTGTGTGTGTCGGGGAGGGGGTGGAAATGTAGCAGGGGAAGAGGGTGGATAAAGGGCTACTTATGTAGGGCCTAAAGACCTTTTACCGATGAAGGGGGCCCTAATTTTGTGTCAACAAGATGAAAAAAAAACGTATAACAAATGTCAGGTAATGCAGGTGTACATAAGTATTTATATTGGCGTATGTACGCAAGTGTGTATGTTGGTGTGTGTGTGTGTACACAAGTGTGTATGTTGGTGTGTGTGTACATAAGTGTGTATGTTGTTGTATGTACACAATTGTGTATGTTGGTGTGTATGCACACAAGTGTGTATAATGGTGTATCTACACAAGTGCCTTTGTTGGTGTGGGTGTGTACGTAAGTGTGTATGTTGTTGTATGTACATAATTGTGTATGTTGGTGTATGTGTACACAAGTGAGTATATTGGTGTGTGTACACAAGTGTGTATGTTGGTGTGTACATAAGTGTGTATGTTGTTGTATGTATACAATTGTGTATGTTGGTGTATGTGTACACAAGTGTGTATATTGATGTATGTACACGAGTGTGTATCTTGGTGTGTGCATAAGTGTATATGTTGTGTATGTACACAATTGTGTATGTTGGTATACGTAGGCACACAAGTGTGTATATTGGTGTAAGTAAATACGTGTGTATATTGGTGTATGTCTATATAAGTGTATATGTTCTTGTATGTGTACATAAGTACATAAGTGTGTATGTCCTTGTATGTGAACATAACGTCTGTATAAATTGGTGTATATACTCGGTCACCGTATGACCTATAGTGATGACTATTTGTAATCGGCTATCTGTGACCAAACTATTGACACTACTTTGACCTTCTGTTCCATACAAGGTCATTTCAGGTCAATGTTTACATTGCGATTAACAAGCACACTTCTTTTTTCTCTCCATATATATATATACTAGTATACTAAGTATAGCTTCGTTTCACAGCATGCATTACATAACCTATATAACCTATATATATCCTTTTGGATAGGAAAGCCAGGAGATGTTTTAGGGCCCCCCTCTTACTGGGGCCACCTGTCAATACTTTTATTTTTCTAGATACTATGAGGGGGTGATATGAACCAGTGTTGTGACTTGCCACCCCCCCCGCGCCCCCCTGTCAAGTAATTTTTTTTTTTGCCAGCGTGATCATGCCCCCCCTCCCCCCCCCCCCGGGTTGGATGTACGACATAGTCCTGCAGCTGGCTGAATTAGTTCGTTCAAATGCACGCATGTGTGATTGTGTGTGTGTGCGTGCGTTTGTGTTTTCCTCATCGCATTAACGTTGAAAAGAAAATAACGTCACGGTTTGACCGTGGTTAAAGGGGGGAGGGGGGAAAGGTCTCATGAAGAACTTTCATTTCAACTATCGATTTTTTTTTTGTGTTGGTTTCATTCTCTGTTACACAAATAGAGGTAATTATGCTCGACGATCAGTTATGTATACAACAAATACATGAATATATATTTATATATGTGTGTGAGTGTATGTTCACCATCTGTTCCATCATTACAACTCACAATTCCCTGTAACACTAGCACACCACTCACTTGAACACACATCTGTACACACATACGGCCATTTCTGAAGAGTGGTATATACTCAGACGATAAACTCAACTGTCACATCCCGCCTTATTTTTGTAAAAAGTGACACAGGTGAAATAACAAGTTTCATTTGGAAAGAGTTGATTG
>JAGDYQ010000045.1:2800649-2833687 GCA_021962125.1 Bulinus truncatus
CACAGTGTGACCACAGTGTGTTTATCTCTTACACCCCCACTTAATTACCCCGCGCATGACCGCTTTCCCCGAGCTGAGTCGTACATATCACCTGCATCAGTTAAAGAATTACTTATAAAGTCAAGTTATTGTTATAGGGTCAAGTTATTGTCATAGGGTCAAGTTATTGTTATAGAGTCCGGTTATTGTTATGGGGAGTCAAGTTATTGTTATAGGGTCCAGTTATTGTTATAGGGTCAAGTTATTGTTATAAAGTCAAGTTATTGTTATAAAGTCAAGTTATTGTTATAAAGTCAAGTTATTGCTATGAGTCAAATTATTGTTATAAAGTCAAGTTAGTGTTATAGGGTCAAGTTATTGTTATAAGTCAAGTTATTGTATAAGTCAAGCTATTGTTATCGAGTCAAGTTATTGTGTTGAGTCAAGTTATTGTATAGAGTCAAGTTATTGTTATAAGAAGATGATTATTGCTATATAGTCAAGTAATTGCTATATAGTCAAGTTATTGTATAGAGTCAAGTTATTGTTATAAAGTCAAGTTATTCTTATAGAGTCAAGTTATTGTTATAGGGTCAAGTTATTGTTTCTCTAGGCCGCGTCAGACCCACAACAACGTAACACGGGCACTGCGGGTTGAGCGGCCGCGTAGGGCGCCGAGCAAGAGACAGGCGCCCAAAAAATTCAGCTATAGGCCCTGGACGGGCGCCTGATCTCCTTGTAACTAAAAAAAAAAGTTTTATTTACAAGAAAAACAAATGAGAATCACTGGCGGTCTTGTTGAATGGTGGTGACCAGTCAGACCCACATACCTGGTAGTGCGGAGCAAGGGACTTTCGGGTTGAGCTGACCAATCGGCCCACATACCTGGTAGTGCAGGAACGGGACTTGTGGTGTTGAGCTGACCAATCAAGCCACATATCTGGTAGTGCAGGAACAGGACTTGTGGTGTTGAGCTGACCAATCCAAACCCACATATCTGGTAGTGCAGGAACAGGACTTGTGGTGTTGAGCTGACCAATCAGACCCACATACCTGGTAGTGCAGGAACAGGACTTGTGGTGTTGAGCTGACCAATTCAGACCCACATATCTGGTAGTGCAGGAACGGGACTTGTGGTGTTGAGCTGACCAATCCAAACCCACATACCTGGTAGTGCAGGAACTGGACTTGTAGTGTTGAGCTGACCAATCCAGACCCACATACCTGGTAGTGCAGGAACGGGACTTGTGGTGTTGAGCTGACCAATTCAGACCCACATATCTGGTAGTGCAGGAACGGGACTTGTGGTGTTGACTGACCAATCCAGACCCACATACCTGGTAGTGCAGGAACGTGACTTGTGTTGAGCTGACCAATCAGACCCACATATCTGGTAGTGCAGGAACGGGACTTGTGGTGTTAGGCGGTTAAATCCAAACCCACATACCTGTTGGTGCAGGAACTGGACTTGTGGTGTTGAGCTGACCAATCCAGACCCATACCTGGTAGTGCAGGAACGGGACTTGTGGTGTTGAGCTGACCAATCCAGACCCACATACCTGGTAGTGCAGGGAAAGGTGAAATAGTGGGTAGAGCGGCTGCACAGGAGCTGCGAACTAGGAAATCTGGCGCCCAAAGAGCGCTGTTCACGCACTTTTCAGATTGGAAGGAGGGCGCCAAAAAATGTTACCCGCACCGGGCGTCACAATAGACTTGCTACGGGCTCTGCGCCTACAGTGTATATGGTTATATTTGATGTTTGTTGTGTGTTTCCAGATAGTCATTGGATTTAATGTTAGTGCAAAATGGTTATTTCTTAATCCTCGATAACGCATTGTCTGTCAGCTCTACCTGCTTGCTGTAGGCTGTGGAGGTTCCCACATCAGCGAGACCTATTGTACGTCTCTTGTTTGCCATTATACTCGTTGCACAATCGGCTATATATCGGAGACGTAAAAAAAGGGGGGGGACGGTGAAAATAACCCCCACATGTGGATCTGGAGAATGTGAAAATGCCGCCCTTACATGGATTTTTGTAGCCAGTGCACTTCCGTGATGCGCAATAACTTTTAGAACCAATATACACATCAAAATTTTTGAAATAACAGATCATTCAATGTGTTTTGTTTTTTCAAGGCACGCATTTGTATAACGTCACTTCCGGTTGTGTCACGTGACGAGAGTAAACGTGTAGGTGCATGAAAGATATGACAGGGGGAAAACAAATTAGAGCAGTGAGTTGACCTAATTACTCGTTAGCATTATTTCATTCACTCCACCTCCTACCCCTTGACAATCCTAATCCTGCACACACACACACACACAAACATCTTTACCTGCAAAAGATTCTCAAGCTTATGCTATACGGGTTCCACCAAGAAACATGTTCCGTGTTTTCGCGACCTATCTGTCGTAAACAAAAGTAAAACCTAAAAAAAAGAAATAAAGACAATAAAACACTAAGAAGCGCTATTATAATACATGTATACATTCTAGAAATAAATTGGTCATTACCAGTGTTCAACACACCCACTACAAATGAGCTCCTGACTCTCCACTCTTTCAATTCCGCTGCCCTGACCTAATCGTGCTGCTCTCTCTCTTCAAAAAGAAAGGAAGTTTAATTAAAAAATGTTTATAATTAGCCATCTCCAAGAGGTGCAGACTAGTCCTCGCGCTGGTCAGTTGGCGGACCAGGGGGGGGGGAGCCGGGTTCAGGTTTTGTTGTATTTGCCTTTTTAATTATCTTTTCTTCTTGTTGTTTGATGTTTGGTTTGTAATGTTTGTTATGTTTGTAATGTTTCTATGATTGTATTTCTATTAATAACATGAAACAAGATAAGGAAAGGATTGATTGAGTTAATTCATTTTTTTTTTAATTGAAAGTTGATGATAAAATAAGAAAAAACGTTAGATGAGGACGGACGTATGCACATCAAAAAAAATATTGTACCAGGAATAGCCTAAACAGTGTGTAGGGCCCAGAACGGTTTCGGTGGACTAGGTGATGGTGGGTGGGGGCGTCGTGTTTGGTGTTTTATCAGAGGTGGGAAAAAAAACATGGCGTGGTGGATGCAAATGTCCTTGGGTGGGGGATTCTCAGTCACTGGGGTGGGGGAATGCACTGTCCTTTGGTGGGGGATGCACTGTCCTTTGGTGGGGAATGCACTGTCCTTTGGTGGGGAATGCACTGTCTTTTGGTGGGGGATACTGTCCTTTGGTGGGGATTTACTGTCCTTTGGTGGGGATGCACTGTCCTTTGGTAGGGATGCACTGTCCTTTGGTGGGGAATGCTGCTGTCCTTTGGTGGGGGATGCTCTGTCACTTTGGTGGGGGATGCACTGTCTTTTGGTGGGGGATTCCATTAACAGGGGTGCACTGTCCTTTGGTGGGGAATGCACTGTCCTTGGTGGGGGTGCACTGTCCTTTGGTGGGGGATGCAATGTCCTTTGGTGGGGGATGCACTGTCACTTTGGTGGGGAATTCAATGAACGGGGGTGTACTGTCCTTTGCCAGCTATCACGAAGTGCCCGAGAGGCGGTCACGATGTTCACTCGTGCAAGTTCAATGTTCTACTGTTGAATGGCAATATCCAGTCATGCAATCTACAGTCATGCAATATACAGTCATGCAATGTCAGTCTGCAATATACTACAGTCATTTACTATCCAGTCGTGTAATACCCAGTCATGCAATATCCGGGTCATCACAATATGCAGTCGTATAATATCCAGTCATGTAATACCCAGTCATGCAGCCCATTTATGCAATATAACGTTTCTAATCCATCAGTTCAGCCCCAACCCTTCCCCCCACCTACACATGTCAGCTGTGTACAAACTCTGTAGAGTGTTCACCAATCTCCCCCCCCCACGTTTTCACACACACGCTCTGCTCCGCCCCCCCCGACCCCCCTTCTTTCGCTAGTAATAACATCTCCCGTCCACGGCTCTACCTTGTATCTCCATCTCAAATGACTGTATTCGCGCTCCATTGCAAAAAAAAAATAAAGTGTGCATCGTCTCCCAGTCAGTAGTATCGGATTATATGTAATCGATTACATGCGGTGAGTATCGGATTCTTTTATAATCGATTAAATGTGGTTAGAGATTCAATAAAGAATTAATGCCGATATTCTAGTACATGAATTGTCCCTGCTGGACAATGGAGCTTTTAAGGACAATGACATTGGGAATATTTCACAAGACCAGACTCATTGTTCTTATGTGACAGAGAGAGACATATTTGTCAGATAGACACTTTTTGGCAGAGACACATTTGTTCGAGAGACACATTAGTCCGAGAGAACGCATTTTTCCAAGAGACACTTTATCCGAGAGTGACATTGGTCCAAGAGACACATTTTGGGGAGAGTTACATTTTGGAGAGAGGCACCTTTGTTTGAAAGACACATTTGTCCGAGAGGCACATTTTGGCGAGAGATACATTTGTCCGAGAGACACATTTCGGCGAGAGATACACTTGTCCCAGAGGCACTTTCGGGAGAGTTCCATTTTTGAGAGAGGCACCTTTGTTTGAAAGACACATTTGTCCGTGAGACACCATTTGTCCAACATACTACATTTTTGCAAGAGATACTTCTGTCCGAGAGACACATTTTTGCGAGAGACAATTTTTTTGCGAGAGACACTTCTTCTTCCCTACCCAGGAGAAGCACACCCGCGAGGCGGGCTAGATAAGAAGAAAGACACATGACGCGTGTGTGGTAACGATGCAGGACATATTCGCCTTATTCCCGAAAGGGGTTGTGTCTTGACCATAATGTTGGCAAGTGTTTTAGTCTGGGTCAAAACACACCTTTGTCCTCTGCGATCTCAGAAAAATATTTTTCAAAACAATCTGAAGCGTGTTTTTTTCTTTATTAGACAAGAGTACAATGCAGAGGTGTGCCATAATCTATATACTTTGATTGTTGTTCTTGTGATACCGTTACAAAATGGTCTTAAAACTGTTTCACTTGCTCTCTATTACCGAACACAGTCCTTGGGCATACTCCTCTGGTCCTTTATGCACAAGTATTTCAGGGCTACATGTTTGAAGTCATACATACACCAGTATTGCAGCTACATATTTGAATTCATACATACACAAGTATTGCAGTAAAATGTTTGAACTCATACGCACACCAGTAATGTTGCTACATATTTGGATTCATACATACACAAGTATTGCAGATACATATTTGAATTCATATATACACAAGTATTGCAGTAAAATGTTTGAAGTCATATATACACCAGTATTGCAGCTACATATATTTGAATTCGCACATACACAAGTATTGCAGCTACATATTTGAAGTCATATATCACAGGTATTGATGCTTCCATCCATTTTAAGCTAAAAGTCATGGCATTGAAAGTGGGATATGTGTGTGTGTGTGCTTGCGTGCGTGCTTATATGTGTGCGTGTGTGTTTATACTTATTAAATGTGTGTCATGTTGAACAATACTTGTTCTTTGTGCTCTAGATTATGGACAGGCGAATTAGACCACCACCTGACCCCGCCCTCCTCTACACCCAATGGGTCCCCTGAGTCCCCACGCCAGATAAAAATTCCTATAATCTGATGATATGCCCCCTATAACTATATCCCCTCCCACACACACACACCAACCCCCTCCCCAAACTAACGGCTCTGGTACAAAGGGATTATGAAATCAAAGTATTCTAGTATAGTTGTCTGTCAATGTTTATTTATAGTAATCACTTGCAGCTAAATTTGTTGAATTCAGTTCATTTTAAATTGGCAATGGTGGGTGGGGAGGGGGTGTAGAGACTGCATTATTTGACTACAATGAACTACCTGATTGTCTTAACGAATGCAGAAGCTAATCTATCCCACCGTATATATATATATATATATATATATATATATATGTATATATATATATCACTATCTCTCTCTCTCTATCTATCTTTATATAATTCACACCCTCTCTCTCTCTCTCTCTTTTAACCTCTCTCTCTTTCTATCTCTATATCTATATACCTCTCTCTCTCTTACTCTCTATCTTTATCTCTCTCGCTCTCTCTCTCTCTTACTCACTATCTCTCTCGCTCTCTCTCTCTTTCTGTCTCTGTCTCTCTGTCTCTCTCTCTCTCTCTCTCTCTCTCTCTCTCTCGCTTTTAACCTCTCTGTCTTTCTATATCTATATCTATATACCTCTCTCTCTTACTCTCTATCTCTACTCTCCTTCTTCTCTGTCTCTCTCTCTCTTTCTCTCTCTCTCTCTCTTATTCACTATCTCTCTCGCTCTCTCTCTCTTTCCGTCTCTGTCTCTCTGTCTCTCTGTCTCTCTCTCTCTCTCTCTCTCGCTCTCTTATTTAGTTAGTTTTACGATCTTGTCCCTTGATTTAACCTCCTGCTAGTCGGTTATCTTTAAAAGAAAAGAATTAAAGTAAATAAAGCGATGTTTCACAAATTCCATTACCCTATCCTGAACCACGACTCGCACAAGATTACACAACTTGTGATGACGTCATAAGACTTGACCCCCCCTCCCCCTCCATCCTTCACCTCCCCTTTCAAGGCAGCCTGGCTCTCTATGAAACAAAAAAAAAAGACACAAGTAGCACTGATAGAAGTGAAGAGAGCTTAGAGAGAGAGAGAGAGAGAGAGAGCGAAAGTAAAAGGAAAAATAAAAATGACAGAGATGTATGCGGAAGAAAGATGGAGAAATAGAGAGATAGAGTGATAGACAGACGATGTCTCTTTAAAACATTGGTAAAAAAAAAGGGGGTGGGGGGGAGGCGTTGATGTGGGAGGGGATGGGGGGGGGGCGGGTCGGAACATGTTTGGTAGATGGAGAGAATAAAATAATTGCAGTTGGGGGAGAGCTACGGGTTTTGTTGGCGAAGGATGTGACATACCAAACAAACGGCCAGCCTGTTTTTGAAATTCAATCTCGTCTGCTAACCGATATTCCCTCCCCCCCCCCCAAAACCACCCCCTCCCCCATCATTATATATATATATATAGAGAGAGAGAATGGATGGATAGATAGATAGATAGATAGATAAAAAAAAAAAAAAGGAGGAGGAGGATGGATGGATGGATGGATGGATGGATGGATGGATATAATAGATAGATAGATAGATATAGGATGAAACGACAAAAAGAAAACAGAGTAGAGAGACACTGTGTGTGTGTTTGTGTGTGTGTGTGTGTGTGTGTGTGTGTTTGTGTGTGTTTGTGTTTGTGTGTGTTTGTGTTTGTGTTTGTGTGTGTTTGTGTTTGTGTGATTGTGTGTGTGTGTTTGTGTTTGTGTGTGTGTGTGTTTGTGTGTGTGTTTGCGTTTGTGTTTGTGTTTGTGTGTTTGTGTGTGTTTGTGTGTGTTTGTGTGTGTTTTGTGTGTGTGTGTGTGTGTGTGTGTGTGTGTTTGTGTGTGTTTGTAAGTGTTTGTGTTTGTGTGTGTGTGTGTTTGTGTGATTGTGTGTGTGTGTTTGTGTTTGAGTTTGTGTGTGTTTGTATTTATTGACTCCGGAGCGTACAACGTGTTCATCTGTTCAACATGCTGACCAGATCTTCTATAACAGTGGTCCCCAACTCCAGATCCCGCGGACCGGTACCGGTCCTTGGATCGAAAGTTAATGGGCCGCCCAAGAAAAATTAAATTATTTCGTCTTTTTTTTTCATTGTGGTGTATTTATCTCGTGATTGCGTGATTCTCTTTCCATGGACGAGAAATAATCCTTCCCCCCCCTCCCCTTTTCCAGTGGGCCGCGGTGAAATTATCCAACGATGACCGGTCCACGGACGAGATAAAAGGTTTGGGGACGACTGTTCTTATAGACAGAGACAGACGTCACTGGTTAACAAAGAGGGTCGAGTGAGAAGGGTGTGCGGTGGCGCGGAGAGAAAAAAAAAGGGGGCAAGTTGTCGGTCATCTGGTCATGGAGTGGTATGACCACCGGTTCTATATTTGAGTTGGGTAATGAGGACCGGGGTGGGGTGGGGGTGGGGTATGGGGGTGGGGGTGAAAGGATAATGTATTCCAGAACAACTGTCTTAGAGAACGTGATGTGAAAAATAGAATGCAAGTATAAAAGGTTTTAAAAAAAAAATTGTCTGGGTAGAGAAAGGCGGGGGGGAAGAGGGGGGGGGGATAGCATAGCATGGTGAGTACTTAACCGTGAATACCTGTGTGTGTCTGCGTGAGGATGAAGTGCATATGCATGTGTGTGTGTGTGTGTGTGTGTGTGTGTATCTGTCCATGTGTATATATGTGCATGTGTATCTCTCTGTGTCTATGGGTGTGTCTGTCTATATGTATATCTCTCTTTGACTATGGGTGTGTCTGTCTGTATGTGTTCTCTGTGTCTATGGGTGTGTCTGTCTGTATGTGTATTTCTCTGTGACTATGGGTGTATCTGTCTGTAATTGTATCTCTCTGTGTCTATGGGTGTGTCTGCTGTATGTGTATCTCTCTGTGACTATGGGTGTGTCTCTCTGTCTATATGTGTATCTCTCTGTGACTATGGGTGTGTCTCTCTGTCTATATGTGTATCTCTCTGTGACTATGGGTGTGTCTCTCTGTATGTTTAATTCTCTGTGACTATGGGTGTGTCCGTCTGTATGTGTATCTCTCGTGTGTATGAGTGTGTCTGTCTGTGTGTGCATTTGTGCTTGTGTAAATGGAGTGTGTCTGTCTGTATGTGTATTTGTGCGTGTGCATATGGAGTGTGTCTGTATCTGTATTTGTGCGTGTGCTTTTGGAGTCTGTATGTGTATATGGAGTGTGTCTGTCAGTCAGCCATGCATTTATTTCAACGGCGCAAATGGGTAAAAAAAAATATTTTTATAAACATCAGGGTCCTTTTTTTCCGTTGAGGAACCTGACTAATGGTCATCTTGACATATGTCTAGTCACCGGCCCTGTATACTAATTGTCTGTATTTGTGCGCATGTGTGTGCATTACGTCAGTGTGTGTAAGCGTATAAACATATGCCCTTGCACGTGTTTGTTGGTGTGTGTGAAAAGTGTGGCACGGCAGAGAATGGTACAAAAAAAAATAAACCTTTACAAGATTATTCCTGCCTCGTCATCATGTATGTTATCTTCAAAAGAAAACCACATTGCAAAGTCTCTCTCTCTCTCTCTCTCTCTCTCTCTCTCTCTCTCTCTCTCTCTCTCTCTCTCTCTCTCTCCCTCCCTCCCTCTCTCTCTCTCTCTCTCTCTCTCCCTCTCTCTCTCTCTCTCTCTCTCTCTCTCTCTCTCTCTTTCCCTCTCTCTCTCTCTCTCTCTCTCATTTCATCTCTCTCGTTCCATTAAGCTGTATACATGTTTCTTCACTTCTCAGACTATGCTTTCATTATTTCCATATCAGCTGACTATAATAACTTCAACACCCTGGCAGGGGCGGATGAACCTGTAGCGCGCTCTTGCAAATCCATAGCTAGCTACTCAGACGCCCGGTGCAAGTACACATTTGTTGACACCCTCCGGCAGATCTCAAAAGCGCAAAAAAAAAAACATTTAAGAAAGCTAGTAGGGCGCCCAGTACGGCTGCAAAACGCCCCATGCCACTGCGGCCCCCCAAAAAATATGACTTCCTCGATGCCCGGGGTTCCAGCCAACTTTCATCCACCTTGTACACCACTACACTACCCACCCGCTGCGTGACGTGTGTTCGAACCCTTCTCCATCCAGATTTGGGGTGTAAGTAGGTTGTCGGTGACCTACACAAAATTTCTGGGGGAAGGGGGGGGACACATTGGACAAGACCCCTATTGGTCACACTCCTGATACACTATCGCATCGACCTGATTGGATAATTGAGATAGAAAAAAAAAACAGTCTGACACGATAGTTTTATCAGAGCAGTTATTGTAGGTAGCCAAACAATGCGACACCTCCTCCAGTTCCTCCCTCCCTAACTGCGAAACGCCTCCTTCCCATTAGTAATTCTTATTAAATATAATGCAACGATTTCTTTTGCCAAAGACACCCCTACACACACACACACACACACACACACAGTGCTCGATTTAAGAAAAAACCAGTGCCGGGGATAAAAAAAATTTCTGCAGAGCCGGGGATAAATGTCATCCCCGGCGGGGATGAAAAAATCTAAAGCAGAGCCGGGGATTACAATTCTCAGTGCCGGGGATATCCACAGCATCCCCAGCGGCGGCAAGATGCCAACAATTTTTTTTTTTGGGATCTTCAATTTACAAACCATAGACAAGTAACTAATTTATTTTCATAGGGTCTTCGATTTGCATCTTTGACAAAACCAACAGAAATAATAGAAAATTTGGTGAATCTTAATTAACATAGTTCACGTTGGTTCAAACAAATTTGAAGCGGCACATTAATAGGACAAGTAATGAATTTATTTTTAACAAAATATGCAATTTTTTTCATTTATCATCTGTTTGTTGAAATCAAATATTTCATTATTCATAACTGTCTCAGTTATTTAAACAAATTATGACGCTGTTCCATAACTAATTATTTTGTTGGTTTGCCAGAAGGTACATCACAGGCAGAATGCCTTCCGTCTTTTAACCACATTAAGGCATACAACTTTGAATCAAAATATTGAAGTGGTGGACCATTAATTTTAATAAACAGCAAGTGTTTGATGGTTTCGACTTCTAATGCATTGCGAAGAGATGTTTGAGTTGAATTCATAGCACTGAATCCTCTCTCGCATTCTGCGCTAGATATTGGCAGAACATCTAATCGGTTATAAAAATCATTAAGTTCTGTGTCAGCGTCATGACCATCCTTTGTCATGCGAAATTGGTGTACTATGACTGAAGTATGACATGCTTCAATTATTGTTTAATGACTGAAGTATGACATGCTTCAATTTTTAAAAATTTGCGAAGTTCTATAATTTCACGATCTCCATACAACATAAGTTCTTCAGATTTTTTTTTTGGCCAGTTTGATTTACATAAAACTATCTGCAAACAACCGGACGAGTGTTATTTACATAGTTTTTAGCAGAAATAGTGTTGCGTAGTTTAAATCAGCTGATTTGTCTGTATTTTTCATCTAATATTTTGTAGTAAAATCAATTCCCTACATTAGGCTAACCTTAAGAAAAATTCAGTGTCGGGGATGAAAAAAACTTTCTGCAGAGCCGGGGATAGATGTCATCCCCGGCAGGGATTAAATTAATTAAAGCAGAGCCGGGCATGACAGTCCTCAGTGCCGGGGATTTCCCCGGCAACCCCGGCGGTAAATCGAGCACTGTCCCCACCCCCCACGTCCCAACACCTATAGACAGTCTCAGACTAGGGCTCTCAAAAATCTAGAAACGGCTCTGCCAAATATCTTCAATCTTGTCACTAGCCTAAAAAAAAATTCATTTAAAACATCAAATGTCTGCATTTAACTCGTGACATTACGGACCGATTACTTTTTTTTTTATTTGACATAAAAACCCAATTTGTAATCGATTACAATCTAAAAGACACGGAGGGGGTGGGGGTGGGGAGAATGTTTCGATACTAACAAACGCACGCACGCCCACCGCATATCCCATTATTGGGCTAGAGATTCGAATCTTTTAAACGTATCGTCAGAGCAGAAGTAAAAAAAAAAAACAACAACATAATACTATGTCATTCACGCTTGGATGACTGCTAGCATCGAGCAGCTTCAGAAGGGAAAGACCAAATATCGAGCATGTGTCTGAAGGCGCCAAAACGGTTGGCTGATTTTTTTTTCCCCTCGCGTGTGTCTGACATTTAACGACATTTAAAACTCAAAACATGCGAAATTAAACAGACATTTCGTCGTAATCCGGAGGGGTGGAGGGGGATGGGGGGGGGGAAGTCGTCTTACAGTTGAATTCGTTGTTAACATTTCGTGAGCGGAGGAGGGAGGTGGTGTAGGGGCGTGAAGGGGAATCTAAATATAAGAGCATGCGTCATTGCTCCGAATTATTGCTTTCCAAGGCCTTGATGATATTGTGTGACGCTGAAAAGAAAAAAAGGTAAATAACCCTAACAATAATTATTGTCCACAAAATGTCTGCTAAAACTTGAAATATGTTGTACAAAATTGTAGGTTTTTTTTTTTTTTTTTGAACAAGCAGATGTTATAAAACCAGAGGCGTACCTAGGGTAGTTGGGAAGGGGGGTCCAAATATGGAAGTCCCCCCCCGAATCCCAGCTTGAGGGGGGGGGGCCAAAAAAATTTTTTACATTAATTATTAAGTAATTATCTCATGGCATGATGTCAAATGTCAAAATGCAGGGGTCCCCCAAAGAAGCCAAGCCCACCCCCCGCCAGGGGCCCCCAAATCCCTATGTTCGGTACTGTATAAAATTATATTAATGATACTGTAACAAAATATTTCAATTAACGATCTTTTATTCCGCATTCTTTCTCCGTCTCAATTCCCCCCCCCCCCTTTTTTTTGTTTGCCCCCCACAGAATATGAATTTGACAGAATGTGCATCGTCAAGTTATAATTGAATTTTTCCGAAAACTGCCATATTAGTGCATAATTTTTAATGTGTATTAATATTTCAGCTTCTTTTTAGTCGTCGGTATCTGACATTTTCAAAAGCGATGCGCTTTCTGAGTGATTTATATTCTGTGGTCTGCCCAAACTTTTCGTGGAATATACTGATCATGTGATCTGGTTAAAAATAGCTACAGAAGTCGTCGTTTACAATGGACACCTTTTTTTTCCAGCCAATGATATATATATATATATATATATATATATATATATATATATATATATATATATATATTAAGGATGTTCCGGGGGCCCGGGGGGGATATGCCTGTCTAGTGACATTTTTAACTGACAACGGGGTTATTGTGTGCCCAATAAATGTGACGCAGAAGTGTCAAAATTTGTCTTTTAATGTTCATTTTGGTGTTCAATCAGTGGTTCCTTGTGTGTTCAATCAGTGGCTCTATGGGTGTTCAGTCAGCGGTTCTTTGTATGTTCAATCAGTGGTTCTTTGTGTGTTCAATCAGTGGTTCTATGGGTGTTCAATCAGTGGTTCTATGGGTGTTCAATCGGTGGTACTTTGTGTGTTCAATCAGTGGTACTTTGTGTGTTCAATCAGTGGTTCTTTGTATGTTCAATCAGTGGTTCTATGGGTGTTCAATCAGTGGTACTTTGTGTGTTCAATCAGTGGTTCTTTGTATGTTCAATCAGTGGTTCTATGGGTGTTTAATCGGTGGTACTTTGTGTGTTTAATCAGTGGTACTTTGTTTGTTCAATCAGTGGTTCTTTGTATGTTCAATCAGTGGTTCTATGGGTGTTCATTCAGTGGTTCTTTGGGTGTTCAATCAGCGGTTCTTTATGTGGTGAGCCTTTTCCATATGCTGCAGTGCGATCTACTTGCTGTGGGTTACGGGTTTGACTCCCGTTGTATCCAGTCACCTGCCTAAGTCTCACCTGGTGCCTACATGGCCATTGTTGAGTGGGGGGGGGGATAAAAGAAAGATCTCAGCTGAGCCCATTCCACAGCCTAGAGCCCTCTGCTCCCCTCCAAATGTCAAGGGCCCAAGAACACATTCACATCAAATCTATCACTATAGGGGGCCCCAACAGATGATTTTTTTCCTAAAGCCCGACTCCCAAAATTATTGAAGCGTTTTCCTAGGGCCCTTAAAAATCTCAAGAAAAGGTGTGCCCCATAAGGCCGGGTCCTGTTGTGGCTGCCCTTGTCACTACTAACCACCTTCCCCCTGGGGGGTGGGGGGGAGGGATTCACCTAACGTCGTCACTGAGTTTGTTGTCTCATCTCTGATTGGTCCCTGTGTCTAGCAGAAGTATCGACCAAGCAAAAAAGAAAAAAGTCTGAAAATTCTTTTCCAGACATCCGTTTGACCTTGACCTCGACTCCCGTTTCTCTCTCTCGTTCCTGTTAATTTTTTTTTTTTATTCCTAAGATCGCTATCTGGAATCTCAGTCTGGGCTGTAAAGAGGGTCTGACCTACATGATGAGTCCCACAGGTGTAACACTGAACTCTCCACCCGAGCAGGGGTCGCGGTTAAAAAAAATATATATATAGCGTTACCTGTTATGATTTCAATTCTAGGAAAATCATTTAATAAGAGCAACAGGCCAGCAGGGGGCCCTTGTCGGGCCCCCGATGATATGCGGTTATCTAAGGTTTCATTTTTTGTTTTTTTTTGGAGTTCTTCCTAGGAGCCGCGTCAAGGTGGTTAAGCGCGTCTTCCAGTTAGAATTGATTTGTCTGTTTTACTTCCAGCCATGTCTGTCATACACATACTGCTTGTCATTCTGTCATACTGCTTGCCATGTCTGTAACATTGCTTGCCATGTCTGTCATACTGCCAGCTATGGCTGTCATACTGCTATATTTGCCATAGGCCTACTACCAGTCAAACTTCTTGGTATCCACTACTGATGAAGTCTTACTTCCTTGTATCCACTACTAATGAAGTCTTACTTCATTGTATCCACTACTGATGAAGTCACACTTCCTTGTATCCACTACTGATGAAGTCACGCTTCCTTGTATACACTACTGATGTAGTCATACTTCCTTGTATCCACTGCCGATGAAATCTTACTTCCTTGTATCCACTACTGATGAAGTCATACTTCCTTGTATCCACTACTGATGTAGTCATACTTCCTTGTATCCACTACTGATGAAGTTTTACTTCCTTGTATCCACTACCGATAAAATCTTACTTCCTTGTATCCACTGCCGATGAAGTTTTACTTCCTTGTATCCACTACTGATGAAGTTTTACTTCCTTGTATCCACTACTGATGAAGTTTTACTTCCTTGTATCCACTGCTGATGAAGTTTTACTTCCTTGTATGTGGCCACCCTAGTAAGAATTAACGTTATCTTTTAATCCTACGTGTGTTTCCCCCTTTTTTTTTGTAATCTCCTGATCTGCATCTCACCAGTCGCTCGTCCAGTACATCAATGCAGTGCCCTTAATTAAAAACTACCCTGCCTTGTCTAGCGTCCCTGTCCGAGTGACCCTTTGTATAAACAAATACAGGGGCCACCGGAAGTGAAGGGGGGGGAGGAGCTTACCGGAATACATCCAGAGGCGGGTAGGTGGAGGATCTCGTCCTGAGTGGTCACGTCTGATGCGGTGGCCGTCATCAGAAATATGGAAAGGTTGGGTGTGGTCAAATGGCAAAAGCTGGTGGAGATAGTTTAGATAAATTTGGGGGAGGGAAGGGGAGTGGGGGTGTCTGTCTTCTGGATTATCAAAGTTTCTCTCTCTCTCTCTCTCTCTCTCTCTTTTCTTCATCTTACCCCAACTTCTATATTGCAGACGATTCAGTGTATCAATCAGGACTCATTGAAACGAAACCAAAAAAAAAAATAACCCACAGTCACTGTTTAATAGGCAACACACACACACACACACACACGCACACACACACACACACACACACACACACACACACAATTATTTTTATCGCCAGCGATGATATTTAGTTTGCGGCACTCGGGTGATTTTGGAGTGGAAAGAAAGGGGGGGGGGGTGATAAGTTAATTTAAACTTTTGACCTGTACCCTTTTTAGTTTTGATTCTATTTTGTTTCCCCAGTTCCCGCCCCTTTCCTTTTCGCCTCTCCCTCGTTAGTCTCCGAGATGAAGGAAGATGGCGGCCCCACCTAACCAATTAAACGGACGACAACGTTTAGACTCGCCTGGAGAGCAAAAAAAAGGGGACGCCACCCTGATAAACAAGACAGCTGTTAATCAATAAAAGGGGAAACTCGTGTTTGTCTCCCCTTCCCCCCCACCTTTAACCCTTACTCTCACACAAACTCTCTCACACACACACACACACACCATGATATATTTTTCTTTAATTCACCCATTTTTTTTCTCTTTCTCTCTTTTAACCGAAAATTCGTATAAAACGGAAGAGTAAAAAAAAAAAGAAAGAACCTTCCCTCCTTCCCTTTCCTCTTATTCAAAATGTGATAAAGTCTATGTGAGGGTGAACTCGCACTGACACACACCCACACACGCACACGCATGCGCACACACAAATATAGGCTAATGTAGATCATGATAAGACACCACACACTCTTGACCGAAGTGAGTTACTTTTGAAAGAAAAATAAAAAAAAAAATTCTGTCACATTTTAAGATGCCAAAAAAAAAAAGTTCAAGTGCGAGAAGACTTGGAAATCGCCTTCCTCTCTACCCCCACGCCCCACCCCTGCCCCGCACACACAGGCACACCCACACTCACATACACAAGGTATCAGGTATCTGGCACATATCTGTGTTATACCCAAGTAGCTTAACTCAAAGTGTTATTATTTATGACACTGGCTCTTAGATTATGTTTATGGTGGTTTATGGTGGTTCCTTCGTTTAGTTGAAATAATGAAATATTTATTGTTCCAGATTTCCCCCCCCCCAGTGATTTTAGTTTAATTCACTGGTGAAGCTCTCTATAAACGCCACGACAAGACATGTAGCCACTGCAAACCTGCATCAGCTGCAACCTGTAGCCCCTACAACCTTTATCCTGTGCTACCTGTAGCCACTACAACATGTAGCCACTACAAGATGTAGCCACTACAACATGTAGCCACTACAACATGTAGCCACCACAACATGTAGCCACCACGACATGTAGCCACCATGACATGTAGCCACAACAACATGTAGCCACCACAAAATGTAGCTACCACAACATGTAGCCTCTACAACAGGTAGCCACCACAACATGTAGCCATCACAACATGTAGCCACTACAACATGTAGCCACCACAACATGTAGCCACCACAACATGTAGCCACTACAACATGTAGCCACTACAACATGTAGCCACTACAACATGTAGCCACTACAACATGTAGCCACCACAACATGTAGCCACCATGACATGTAGCCACAACAACATGTAGCCACTACAACATGTCGCCACCACAACATGTAGCTACCACAACATGTAGCCTCTACAACATGTAGCCACCACAACATGTAGCCATCACAACATGTAGCCACTACAACATGTAGCCACCACAACATGTAGCCACTACAACATGTAGCCACCACAACATGTAGCCACCACAACATCTAGCCACCACAACATGTAGCCACTACAACATGTAGCCACCACAACATGTAGCCACCATGACATGTAGCCACAACGACATGTAGCCACTACAACATGTCGCCACCACAACATGTAGCTACCACAACATATAGCCTCTACAACATGTAGCCACCACAACATGTAGCCATCACAACATGTAGCCACTACAACATGTAGCCACCACAACATGTAGCCACTACAACATGTAGCCACCACAACATGTAGCCACCACAACATGTAGCCACCACAACATGTAGCCACGACAACATGTAGCCACCACAACATGTAGCCACTACAACATGTAGCCACCACAACATGTAGCCACTACAACATGTAGCCACCACAACATGTAGCCACTACAACATGTAGCCACTACAACATGTAGCCACTACAACATGTAGCCACTACAACATGTAGCCACCACAACATGTAGCCACTACAACATATAGCCACTACAACATGTAGCCACTACAACATGTAGCCACTACAACATGTAGCCACCACAACATGTAGCCACCACAAAATACATGTTGCCACTGCAACATGTAGCCACCACAACATGTAGCCACTACAACATGTAGCCACCACAACATGTAGCCTCTACAACATGTAGCCACTACAACATGTAGCCACTACAACATGTAGCCACCACAACATGTAGCCACCACAACATACATGTTGCCACTGCTAACATGTAGCCACCACAACATGTAGCCACTACAACATGTAGCCACCAGAACATGTAGCCACCACAACATGTAGCCCCTACAACATGTAGCCACTACAACTGTAGCCACTACAACATGTAGCCACCACAACGTGTAGCCGCTGCAAACCTGCTGTCATCACAACACGACACTGTTCAGTAAATATTAATCCTCCGCCCCTACAAATAGGTAAAAATGATCAAAAGATCCTGGCTGCTCTAATGAACCCTCAAACTAGGCAATAGCCTAAGCGCTTCCATTGCCGAAATCCCCCCCACACCCAATTAAAGACCTATGAAGTACTACGTCATGGATACACCGAGTACCAGTGACAGGTTGTGTGTGAGCATATCAGTTACCAGCATGCAACACGCTTTGATGCTATAATTTGGTTTTGTTAACCAGTGAAAACAATTGTAGAGTCTGACACTGCTGAGAGCATTTCTTGTTTATTATACTTCTGTTTATTCGAATTCATAGTTTGATATGCTCTTGTAGACTTACTAATCTGTTTATTCGAATTCATAGTTTGATATACTCCTGTAGACTTACTAATCTGTTTATTCGAATTCATAGTTTGATATGCTCTTGTAGACCTTCTAATCTGTTTATTCGAATTCATATCTTTGATCACATGAGATCTTCTTTGTGGTGTTCATTTGTTTGTTTTCTGAATCACTCTGCAAGACGTTTAAGTGGATGAAACTCCCCCCCCCCCCCCCCCGATGTCAGCACCGTGTCACTGGACACGTGGCTAGTGTAAATAATGACCTGGATTGTCACCTCCCTGAGAACTAATTACCTCACCCTCGGGCTGACGTAAGACAGGCTGAACAGAACGTCAAAAAAATAAATTGGTTTACATCAATCCAAAAATAGAAAGGACGGAGGGGGGTGGGGGGGGGGATGAAGACATCGAACTATTTCAATAAGTAGCAGTTAGGAAAGAAACTAATTGTTTAGGTGGGGGATAGGAGGGGGGTGGGGGATACGCTAATTGATGGGCGGGGGGGGGGTGACGGGCCGGAGGCTTTAATGATGGGAATGAATGATTCTAAAATTAGACATGGATTATTACTGATCGGCGAGTTAGATCGCCAATACTCTTTGCACTTCCTGAACATGTTGGGTTTTTTTGGGGGTTTTTTTGTTTGTTAATTCAACTTGTTTCTATCTATGACATGTTTCTAATACTGTCGTGTGCCGGTTTCCCCAGGAGGTTTACGATTTGTGCCGATGATAATGCAAATGCTAGCTAGCAATAATAAAAAAAAAGGTTTGTCAAGATTCACTCCTACAGCCAAAATGAGGGACCTAGGTATAGATGTTGTTCTAGTAGCTACGGAATATGTATACATAGATTGTATATTGTTGTTTTTTGAACTCTTTTTGTGTATCTGGGTGAGTGCATCGGGGTGAGTGTATCGGGGTGAGCGTATCGGGGTGAGCGTATCGGGGTGAGTGTATCAGGGTGAGTGTATCGGGGTGAGTGTATTGGGGTGAGTGTATCGGGGTGAGCGTATCGGGGTGAGCGTATCGGGGTGAGTGTATCGGGGTGAGCGTATCGGGGTGAGCGTATCGGGGTGAGTGTATCCGGGTAAGCGTATTGGGGTGAGTGTATCGGGGTAAGCGTATCGGTGTGAGTGTATCGGGGTGAGCGTATCGGGGGGTGAGTGTAACGGGGTGAGCGTATCGGGGGTGAGTGTAACGGGGTGAGTGTATTGGGGTGAGTGTATCGGGGTGAGCGTTTCGGGGTGAGCGTATCGGGATGAGTATATCGGGGTGAGTGTATCGGGGTGAGTATATCGGGGTGAGTGTATCGGGTTGAGTGTATCGGGATGAGTGTATCGGGTTGAGTGTATCGGGTTGAGTGTATCGGGGTGAGTGTATCGGGGTGAGTGTATCGGGGTGAGTGTATCGGGATGAGTGTAGCGGGGTGAGCGTATTTTATTTTTTTTTTAAGTTTTTTAAAAATTCTATGCTGGTAACTATCAATACTTATGGGCCCCCCTCAACCGTCTAGGGGCCCCCATGCCCTAATGAGCCTTGTTGAGTACAGTAATCTGCTATAAAAATGACTCAGGTATAGATGGGTAGATTTGTATCAAAGCCCCCCCCCCCAGATATTGGAGATTATCAGGGGGCCCTGAATTCAGCTGGAAAGCAGCCCAGCATATTTCTCTTACCTTTTTTTTTATTTGTTGTTATACAATGAAATCTGGCAGTTCAATATTTTTCATTTTTGATTGAGTTTCCAAAAATTTTCTAAAAAAAAATGTAAAAAAATAAATAATAAAGGAATCAATTAGTCCATTGTTATGACGTTATTTGTTATCGCTCTCGGCCTCCGTTGGTCCATCTGATAACTTGCTGCAGAGTAACGACGACCCATACGTTGCATCACCAGGATAGCTTTTTTTTTTTTTTTAACTTGTGTTAGGAGCACTCGGCTTATCTCCCTTATAGGACAATATTTAAACAGTAAATTGAAAAAAAAAATAATAAAGCGTCTACCCCCCCCCTCCCGTTGACAGACAATGAGTGAAATCGGTTGAGGCCAGGGGAGCAGTAGAAAATATTGCCCGCCCACCCTCCCCCCTCTTTATATTAAAATAAAAATAAAAGCTTCGTGTGTGTTAAGTCTTCTTGCGCCACCCGGGGGGGGGGCCGAGGGACAGGGCGCACATTGTTTCCGCCCCCGCGGTTAAATCAGCCTCTGCCCGTGTTTATTTCCTTTCAGATCTGCATGATTTTTATTTACAGCTGTCCCGGCTCGGGGGTGGGGGGTGGGGGTCAATGCTAAGCCTCCCCCCCCCCCCAGGTGAAAGACGAAGTTCATCTCATTGTTCATTATACGGGGATCTAGGTCATAGAATCATAGAAAGAAAGAAAAAGAGAAGCCTACTATATTATGTGTTAGCAATTGGCGTGTGGGTGTGTGGTCAGAGCCACACCATATATCTGTCAGAGAGCGGACACTTCAGGTGCAGCAAAGTCAACCTTCTCCAGATCACATGTGTGTTTAACTTCCGTGCTGTATACTTCCTTAGCCCACCGGTGCAGGTGAAGTGTAGAGTTCATCTGTTCTATAATCTGGGCATTCTACTTCCCCAACTTAAAGGCAGGTACCCATTTAAAACTGGCTGGGCTTGTGGGATGATTTTGGAATAAATTTCACCTGGCAAAAAATTCACATGGTTCTCATCGAGAGATCGAACCCAGGACTGTCAGATCGAAAATGGAGTATCTACTCGGCCATCCGTCCCCACTATCCTTCCTAAGATGTTGTCTGAATCTTATTTTTACAGCTCGCAGGATTCCCAAAATAATGTTTCCTAAAGCAGTGTTTCCTAAAGCAGTGGTGGTAGGAACTACTCCGGTCTGAGCTCATCGGGTAAACACGCCCGGCTAAAACGAAATCAACGAGATAAACGGAGAGCATGATCTTATAAACCATATATGCAAGTACATGTATTATGGAAATTTTAAAAAAAAAAGGGGGGGGGGTGCTACACAGATATCGACAGTTTGGGAAACACTGGCCTAACCCAGGGGGGGGGGGGTCGGCAACCTTTTTGAGACGGAAGAGCCAAAAGTTATAATTTACCATTTTCTCAGTTTTTTTTAAAGAGCCACTCAAATTATTGTTTCATTATCATTGGTATTTGATTAGGCCGCGATTTGACATCGAAAGAGCCGCAGCTTGATATCGAAAGAGCCGCATGCGGCTCGCGAGCCGTAGGTTGCCGACCCCTGGCCTAAAGCAACAGGCACGTAAGTAATTCTCAGTTCCCCCCCCCCCCCGACCACCCCTAAAATTATCCAAATTTCAATGTCCGGGTCGTTATTCTTGGACAGTTTCGTCTTATGCGTTTAATGCTATTATCGCTTTACTATATATATATATATATATATATATATATATATATATATCATATATATATAGTATATATTAATATAAATGTTTATCACTTTGTCATAAAATTACTTTGAAGTTGTAATCTAAGATGAAATAATTCCATCTGTGGCTATTTGGGGTTTTTCCTGATTTTTATTTTTATTATGACTTTTTAAAAAAAAAAACACCTTGAACTTTTTTTTAATCTACCCCCGTGTCTCGCCCGGTTGAACCTGACACTATCTGATATCACGCCCTGTTTATATTTCAAATGTTTTTTTCCCCCCTAACGTAACGCCATTGCGTCACTCAAGTTCTCACCATCTTTAAAACTGTTGGCTTCCATTCATGAAAAGTGGAATATAAACACTGGACTTTTCTTTTTTCCTTGTCAATTTTTTCCCAGCGATTTCAATATCCCCCCAACCCGACCCCCCCCCCCCCTTGACCCCCACCCTCCCAACTCCCACATACACACCCACCCTTTGAAAATATGGAACCATGGGAATTTAGCTTTTTTTTTTCTTGCATAATTTTGACCCCCCCCCCCCCGGACTACAAATAAGTCAGTTTTAGCACAGTGTCTGTCTTTGTTTTAAAATGTGTTGGCGGTCATCACTGGGAGGTTTACTCTCTGAACTCTCTCTCTATCTCTCTCTCTCTCACTCTCTCTCTCTCTCTCTGAACTCCCCTCTCTGAACTCTCCCTCTGAACTCTCTCTCTCTCTCTCTTCTTTTGAGCTTTCTCCCTCTCTGAACTCTCCCTCTCTTTCTTAACTCTCTCTCTCTCTCTCTCTCACTCTCTGAACTCTCTCACTCTCTCTCTGAACTCTCTCTGAACTCTCTCACTCTCTCTCTGTCTCTCTGAACTCTCTCCTTCTCTGAACTCTCAACCGATTGGACGTAAGATACGCGTAACTGATAACAGTATACTTGTGGTAGGGCGACGATGGAGGTGGGGGGGGGAAGGCGTTAATTGGTAAAAGCCTAAAACACCGGTTGCCCCCCACCCCCTCCCACCCCACTGCGACCACCCGACAAGCGATCCCCGGGTAAAAAGGTCCGAGCTCGTCTAGAATGACGCAGATGAAGGTCGGCCCGTCACTCACGAGTGTTGAGGGCAAGGAGGTCGTAACACTTCTCACGTACACGTGTCGTCACCTTCTAAACAACTCACACCACCCCACCACCACCACCACCACCACCCACTACTTACCCCCACACTCCCTCTTCCCCTTTACCTCTGCCCAGCATGGCACCATTGGTTGTAGATGTTTTTTTTTTTTAAACTACCAGCTTTTTTTTTTCTCCTTTAGCAGTGATGGGGCGACACACGGGAATGCGATTCCGAATTCGGAATTATTGGGAATTTTATTGTACCGGAATCGAAGAGTAAGGCTTGCCCCGCCATGAAAGCTTTGGGCCCATGGCAATGTTTCCCAGTTTGGTCCTCTCTAATCCTACACACACACGCACCCAAACACACACACACGCACACAAATGGCTTAGTCATTGTTAACAGATTACTACAACAGAAGCCCCCCCTCCCCTTTTAAGGCATGGGCCCATTAGGATAGGGCATAGCTGAAACGGTTTGTCACCAATGTGTACTGGTAGGGCGCCCCTAATGTCAGGGGGGGGGCTCTAAGTGGTTACTTTGTTCGTCAATACATCGGAACGGCTCTACTCCGTTTTAGCTCTATGTATCCGAATCGAAAAAAATATAAAAAATTATATAAGAATCGGTAGTGAGAAAAAATCGATATCGTCTGTACGATAAAAATGTCAGAGCAATAAGATATAAGAACGTCTTCAAAAAGTAATTGTCAGTATTTAGAATTAAACATTATTAAAACAATATTGAAAGTATTCATGCAGTGCAATGATTGGCTAGTATTTATATGTGTTATGGCTTGCGGGGATAATACCCGACCGCCTATTGCCAACTTTTACACCGGAGGGGGGGGTGCCCTGATCAGAAATACATTTGTTTCCATCCAATGCTAAGAGGCAGAGCCGTAGCAAGCTATTGTGGCGCCCTGTGCGAGTTAATTTTTTTTTGGCGCCCTCCTTTCAATAAGTTCACTACTGCAGCATCGATAGCTTCACTACTGCAGCTTTCAATAGGTTCACTACTGCAGCATCAACATGTTCAATACTGCAGCATCGATAATTTCACTACCGCATCATCGATAGCTTCACTACTGCAGCATCGATAGCTTCACTTCTGCAGCTATCAACAGGTTCCCTACTGCGACTAATTACCTTGCAGTTTATTACAATTATATTAACTGTGGAGGCTGGGACAGGTTCCCTACTGCGACTAATTACCTTGCAGTTTATTACAATTATATTAACTGTGGAGGCTGGGAAGGGGGGGGGCGGGGGGTGAGAGAATGAGAACAACACGCCCATCTTGTTTTACTTTAGATCTTTTACAGACGACACGCACCGTTTGATAGCCCCGCCCCGTGCCTAGCCTAAAAAATCCATCCTAACTGACATGAATCAGTAGTCAAAGTCTGGGCCCCTTTTATCCACCCCCCCACCCCGTAGAAACCTTGTTAGAGCTTGGCCAGGAATACCTCCTTCCAGATTTTTTGTTTGACTGAAAGGGATGGGAGGGGGGGATTCTTTCAGGATCCCAGAAAGACAGACTAAATAGATATTTAAAAATACTTGAACAGATCGGGGTCGACTCTAAGTTTGTTTTAGTTAGATCGCTTGGATCCTCCACTCCCCCCCCCCCCTCTTTTCTATACCCCCCTTTCTTGCTAGGTCATTGTTCTCTTTGGACGTAGTGGACAAAAGGGGGTTGGACAACTGAACTGTTTGATAAGCCAGACTAACTGACGCCTGGGTTGACCATCTTCGGTTTATTCTTTTTTTTTTTTCTTTTTTTTCTTCTTCCTTTCTTTGTCCACACTGGGTCAATGTTGGAGGAAGAGATTCCATCTCACATGCAATAGGAGAATTGGAAAGGGAGGGGAGGGGCTGGACTAATTGTCCAGTTTCTTTTTTTTTATTCATTTAATTTCAAGACAAAAATTAAGAGTATGTTTTAAAAAAAAATAGTCCGACTGTATAATAAGATGGATAGATGGACCAACAGACAGACGAACAGACTGAATAAATACATTGTGAGATTAGATAGATAGATAGACAGACAGACAGACAGACAAACAGATAGATAGATAGATAGATAGATAGATAGATAGATAGATAGATAGATAGATAGATAGATAGATAGATAGATAGATAGATAGATAGATAGATAGATAGATAGATAGATAGATAGATAGATAGATAGATAGATAGATAGATAGATAGATAGATAGATAGATAGATAGATTGATTGATTGATTGATTGATTGATGAGATTAACCTTACGCGTGAGGTGTTAACTAACTGCAGTTACTGTTGATTGCATTAAAACGGAAATTTGTGTGGTAATTTACAAATTGACTCATGGACTCAATGTGTTCTACTCTAATGAGAGATCACTCGCTAGGCTGCTCACATGAGTGCCTCGGGTTCAAATCTCTTTAAACGACTATGTACCGTTTACCATGGGGTACGACCCGAACACAAGTCGGGGGGGACCATCAATTAGCGACCACGTCGGGTACAGTAATCTGCTACAATATGCAGTAGCAACTGTCTGGATAGCGAATGTTCATAGGGTCTCCAGTTTCTGGAACTTGCCAGGGATGAAATGCCACAAGATTAGACGCCCCAAGTTTAGATGCCCCAAGATTAGACGCCCCAAGATTAGATGCCCCGAAATTAGACGCCCCAAGATTAGATGATCCAAGATTAGATGCCCCAAGATTAGATGCCCCTAGACTAGACGCCCCAAGATTAGATGCCCCAAGATTAGATGCCCCAAGATTAGATGCCCCAAGATTAGATGCCCCAAGATTAGACGCCCCAAGATTAGACGCCCCAAGATTAGATGCCCCAAGATTAGACGCCCCAAGATTAGATGCCTCAAAATTAGATGCCCCAAGATTAGACGCCCCAAGATTAGATGCCGGTAGATATGTCCACATAATGTCTACCCATTTTTTGTATAAAACTAGAAAAATGTAAAAAGATTTATCGCGGGTTCACGTTCTAAGACAACTGTTTACATATAAAGCCAGCCCTTGACCGATACGACATGCGGGGTCCAGTTGGGGGGCCCATGCATAAAAAAGGGCCCCTCGATAATTTAATGTTTAAAAAAAACTATTTGCTATTCGTAAGTAAAGTTCCCTAAATCTCCAAGGGGCTCATCGGAGGAGATGAAGTGTCGATTTCATCTGTTTCAGTGACCTCAGCAAACAAAGTGCTACATGATAAATGTTCCTAATCGGGCATCGCTACTCTTAAGCCCGGCACTGGGTGAAACTATTTTCTGTTAAATTGCATTTGTTTATTTCCAATGAACTTTTTTAAATTAAATACATTATATATAAATATAAATTATCAATTATTTTTTTTTTTTTTGCTTTGTTTCAGATCCACAGAGTCCAGTGAAAATTTAAAAAAATTTCCCAAAGATCCAATTGCCAGTCCATCATCATCATCAATGAGCATCACATACCACCGTCATCATCCCACCCAACCATACTGCACCGGTTGATGACGTCATCTACTACGTCAGAAACTCGTTCCAACAACCAAGTTTTTAAATTCCCCCCCCCCCTCCTCCTCCTCTCTCGCCGTCTTCTGGTAGAAGAAACTTAAATTTGGATATACATTCAGGGAACCCTCTCTCTGACGGACATCCAAACAACGAGGATAGGACAGTAAATGATCACGTACAGGACATGTCCTCTCGATGAAGGTATAACACACACAAATAAACAAGTGTACAGTAGCAAAGGATTACTTTTCTAGGTAAGTGCTGTGGGTAATTTTTTAGATTTTGTATTTGTTTGTTTATCTTGTACAGAAAGGGGTGGGGGGGGGGATTGGAGAGTAGGAGTGGAAGGGGGAGAGGGGGCAGAGGAGAAATAGTCAATGCTTGTTTGTTTTGTTTTGTTTAATTTTTTTTTGTTTTTTTTTTTTTTTGTTGTAAAATTTGTTAGTACAGGTAGAAGAGTATTTGTGTTTAGGTAGTGTGTGTATTTGTCTGCGTCTGCGCTGGTTTTTTTTTGTTGTTGTTGTTGTTGTTGTTGTTGTTGTTGTTGTTGTTGTTGTTGTTGTTGTTCCTATTGGGTGGGGGGTGGAGAGGGGGTTGATGATGATGCGACTTTTTGTTCGAGTGTATTCGTTCTCACGTGTGTGTGTGCGTGTGTGTGTGTGTGTGTGTGTATATATTTGATTTTGCTTGCTTTGTGTGTATTGGTTTAAGCTTGTCTTTCTATATATGTGTGTCACATTAGATAATTATGTATGTATGTCCGTATGTATGTATGTATGTCCGTAGGTATATATGTATGTATGTATGTATGTATGTATGTATGTATGTATGTATGTATGTATGTATGTATGTATTATACAAAAACTTGTTCACCTATCCCGGCCTAATGTAACAGAAACACAAGCCGGATACTTCCAGATCTGGATTGGCCGAATCTCCATATATTTCAATTCCACACAGCCGCCCTCCCCCCCACCCCACCCGGCGCGAGCTACACTACAAAAAATTATTTTCAAGATTATTATTCTCGTACGTATAAATATTTGATAACTAGATCGGATAGTGTGGAGGCCAGATATTAATTGCCAGATATTCAGAAATATGTTGTATATATATTGTTCACTGAAATATTTGAATATATATATATATATATATATATATATATATATATATATATATATATATATATGTGTGTGTGTGTGTGTGTGTGTGTGTGTGCGCGTGTGTGTGTGTGTGTTAGTATTAAAATCATCATTTGCTGTAAAGATATACTTCATGTATGAATCATGTTACAGACAATACTTTGATTTTCGTTTTATTGGGAAGGATGGGAGATGTAGAAAGAGTGAGAGATGGATGGAGAGAAATAAAAAAGAGGGGATAGAAAGAGAGAGGGATGGAGACAGAGACAACGAGAGAGAAACAGGGGGTGTGAGAGAGGTTGAGATAGAGAAAGAAAGGTGCGAGGACGAGAGATGAAGAGAAAAAAAGAGACAACGAGAGAGATAGAGAGAGGGTGGGGTGTGAGAGAGGGTGAGATAACGAAATAGAGGTGGGAGGAAGAGAGAGATGGAGTGAGCGAAAAGGGGATGGGGCAGAGAGGGGGAGAAAGAGAGGGTGAGAGGTAGGAATAGAAACAGACTGACAGACAGGCAGACAGACAGACAGACAGCTGGTAATGTGAAGATTTTTTTACGGAGTTTTACTAGCGTCCGTATCGTATTCAACATTGAAAGCCCCATGAGTATCGATCCATTGGTTTATTACACAAACGATCTCTTGTACGATTTTTTTTTTCATTTCTTCTTCATCTCTTTCTGTCTCTCTGTTTTCATCTCTTTCTGTCTCTCCGTTGTTTTTTTTTTTTTTTTTTGCATTTCATTATATTATTCATTTACTTCTAGGACAACCACCGGACACACAGGTGGGCTATACATAAAATACAACTAGAGGAAAGAGGGAGGGGGAGGGGTGGGGGTGAGGATAGGGGGGAGTCGAGATGGGTGTAAGGGAAGGGGAGGGGTGGGGGGACACTAACGTAAAACGATCGATACTGTTTAATAACAAAAATTAGATTCTTTTGTGTTTTCTTTTTAATTTTCAAAAAATAAACAAAAGGTTTGTAAATATATATATATATATATATATATATATATATATATATATATATATATATAAATATATATAAAAGGGGGTAGAGCGGTTGAGAATGCACTAGTGTGTGTGTGTGGGGGGGGGGAATACTCAACGGGGGGGGGTGATGATGGAGATAGGTCAGTGTGCACGTGATCTGTGACGTCACTGCACCTTCTATCAACCAGCTCTCCTTTTTATTTTTTTTTTTTATTTTAAGTTTTCTAATCGATCCAAGGAAAAGGGTTTGAAAAAAAAAAGAGATTGTTGATCCATGGATTACCACGACTCGATTCACATCTCTGGCCTACCCGCCTCCAAGCCCCGCCCCTCCCCCCCCCAGCCCACCCCTGACCTTTTTTTTTTAACTCCCCACCATTTACCCCTCCTCCTCTGCGTACAATATACTCTGAACTGTTGTTGCTTTATTTTTGAAATTCTTTAAGCCTTTAGTTAGGTAGACAGTTAAAAACAATAATATCGAAGTGTAATTACATTTTTCCCTGTCGGGGGGGGTAGAAAGTGGAGTCATGGATTGAGGAAGTTATTTTGAGCCGGCAACAGTTGGATTATTGGGATCGATACCTCCTCCACCGTGGGGGGAGGGGTGAAGGTGTGCGGATCTTGAAATTTTGACGTCGTCACTTGGTTACATCAATGATCTAACGTCCGCAGAATCTTTACAACATTGGTGTCGTCCGCTGCGTCCGATTGCTGATTTAGCTGTTTAAATGACTTGATGGTACGCTAAAGAAGTCCGCGCGTCCGCGGCCCCTAACCTACGAGCGTCCACTGTCGTCGCGTTCGGAAGTCTGCCGTCTACGTCCTGGCGGCTCCGCATCCGCCACCTGGCAGGACTGGGGCTTATTCTTTAGAACGAATTACACAGGGTAAACACTACAGTGAGCACTACAGTAAGCATTACAGTAAGCACTACAGTAAGCACTACAGTGAGCACTACAGTAAGCATTACAGTAAACATAACAGTAGGCCTCATATAGACTTCAAATTTGTGACACGGGTTTATCAGAATTAAGTGGGGTTTTTTTTTTTTTTTTTTTTTTTTTTTTTTTTTTTTTTTTTTTTTTTTTTTTTTTTTTTTTTTTTTTTTTTTTTTTTTTTTTTTTTTTTTTTTTTTTTTTTTTTTTTTTTTTTTTTTTTTTTTTTTTTTTTTTTTTTTTTTTTTTTTTTTTTTTTTTTTTTTTTTTTTTTTTTTTTTTTTTTTTTTTTTTTTTTTTTTTTTTTTTTTTTTTTTTTTTTTTTTTTTTTTTTTTTTTTTTTTTTTTTTTTTTTTTTTTTTTTTTTTTTTTTTTTTTTTTTTTTTTTTTTTTTTTTTTTTTTTTTTTTTTTTTTTTTTTTTTTTTTTTTTTTTTTTTTTTTTTTTTTTTTTTTTTTTTTTTTTTTTTTTTTTTTTTTTTTTTTTTTTTTTTTTTTTTTTTTTTTTTTTTTTTTTTTTTTTTTTTTTTTTTTTTTTTTTTTTTTTTTTTTTTTTTTTTTTTTTTTTTTTTTTTTTTTTTTTTTTTTTTTTTTTTTTTTTTTTTTTTTTTTTTTTTTTTTTTTTTTTTTTTTTTTTTTTTTTTTTTTTTTTTTTTTTTTTTTTTTTTTTTTTTTTTTTTTTTTTTTTTTTTTTTTTTTTTTTTTTTTTTTTTTTTTTTTTTTTTTTCTATCTATCATTCGACTTTATCCTTTTTTTCAAACAATCCATTCGCCCATATTCATCTGCGATAAATATTTCTATATGTATCACTCTATCTATCTCTATATCTATCTCTCTCTCTCTCTCTCTCTCTCTCTATATATATATATATATATATATATATATATATATATGTGTGTGTGTGTGTGTGTGTGTGTATGTGTGTATTTCTGTCTGTTTGTCTTTATGTTTCTCTAGATGTCTTTCGGTCTATCTGCCTGTAAGTCTGTCTGTATGTGCTGTTTAAGCATTGATCTATCTTCCTGAATATCTATGAATCAATGAATGAATCTATCCATCTATCTATCTATCTCTCTGTTTTGTCTGTCGATTGGCCCAATTGCAAGTGGGGGGGGGCCTTGAACAGTGAATTTTTTTGGGGGTCTTAATAAGTTTAATTACTTGAATTACGAAATCAAACCATACCTTCATACAGAAGATTGCCCATTATTTTTAGCGTCTCTCAATCGCATTCTCCCCATCTCTATCGAATGTTATGCTCTATTTCTCGAATTCTCTCTATATCTCTCTCACTTCATCACTCTATCTCCTCTTCTCCCGACCCCCAATCCCCACCCCACACACACACACACACACACACACACACACACACACACACGCTGTTTCTCTGACTGCCCTCATATTTGTCCAATCTGCTGCAGAGAAATTGTGCAATGAATTGTTGTAAATGGATTTAGAATGTTGACGTGAGAACAACGTGCCTGACAGAGTGATGGATGCCCTGCCTGACAGAGTGATGGATGCCCTGCCTGACAGAGTGATGGACGCCCTGCCTGACAGAGTGATGGACGCCCTGCCTGACAGAGTGATGGACGCCCTGCCTGACAGAGTGATAGACGCCCTGCCTGACAGAGTATTGGATGCCCTGCCTGACAGAGTGATGGATGCCCTGCCTGACAGAGTGATGGACGCCCTGCCTGACAGAGTGATGGATGCCATGCCTGACAGAGTGATGGATGCCATGCCTGACAGAGTGATGGACGCCCTGCGTGACAGAGTGATGGACGCCCTGCCTGACAGAGTGATGGACGCCCTGCGTGACAGAGTGATGGACGCCCTGCCTGACAGAGTGATGGACGCCCTGCCTGACAGAGTGATGGATGCCCTGCCTGACAGAGTGATGGACGCCCTGCCTGACAGAGTGATGGATGCCCTGCCTGACAGAGTGATGGACGCCCTGCCTGACAGAGTGATGGATGCCCTGCCTGACAGAGTGATGGATGCCCTGCCTGACAGAGTGATGGACGCCCTGCCTGACAGAGTGATGGATGCACTGCCTGACAGAGTGGTGGATGGAACCAAATTAGTGGCAGGAGAAATGAAAATAATTATCTATCTAGCTATCTGGCCACATATCTGGCTATCTATCCAATCTACAAAAACGCATATCCATTGGTGTGGATTATTAATTAACTCATGAAATAATATGAAAAAAAAATATTTTTTTTCTTGGAAGATATACAGACAAGAAGATACAAAAGATAGACAGACAATAGATCACAAGACAGACATATATATATATATATATATATATATATATATATATATATATATATAAAGAGAGATAGAGATAGATAGATAGATAGATAGATAGATAGATAGATAGATAGATAGGCATGCAGCCCGGTCAATAGACAGACAGGCAGACAGACAGACAGACACACTTCCATATACACCAAAACACAAACAACCCTCGCTTCCATCTAGTCTCAGAGTTAGACTACTCAACTTTTACGTGTTCATACTGGCTTGAGCGTTTATCGATTAGACATTACTGGTGTGAGAACAGTCAGAACAAAGCGATCGATATCCTCGACCGGAAAGAGAAATCGGATTAGAGAGGGGGTAGCAAGAATGACAGCAGTCACGATGCCTCCCCCCCCCCTCCATTACTATCGCATAGTTACAGCTTTTTTTAATTTTTTTGTTGGCTTTTTAAAGGATTGTAATGGCACGAACTTTTAGGGGGGTATTGTTTTGTTTACAGCCGGTAATATGATACTATCCCCTCCAGTGGCGTAGTGAGTGGGGAGCAAAGTGGGGGGGGGGGGGATCGTGCCCCTGGCGCTACTCACGAAGGGCCGCCAAATGGTATATTTTACATATAATGTTATATGGTTTTTGAATGAGAGGGGGGGTGCTACGTCACTGTATCCCCCACCCACGCCCTCCTTTCCTTTTTGACAAACATACACTTTTCTTTGCCGGTGTTATGTAATGTAATAAAACGTTATGTAATGTTTGCTGCTAGCGATGACTTGGAAAACAGCTGTGTCTTATAAGGCAGTTAGGTAATGTAAAGTTCACTTAGCCCTGCACGGACCGTGTCGAGGCAGATCAAGTGTATAATTCATCTATTTTTCTGTAACCTCGTCATATATGAAGGGATTGTGTGGTTAGCACAACAACCAGCCGCCTTTACCTCCCCCCCCCCCAACTTTAAGTCACGTACTCAATAAAAGCTAGGCGAGGGTCGAACCCAGGACTCTCAGGTCGACATTCGAGCATCTACACCATTCGGCCACCCGTCCCACTTTTGAATGCGGCGCTTGTTGTATATTTTTTTTTTTTTGGTATTTCTGTGGAATCATATGCATCCAATGTGAACTTCCTAGTTCAAGGCCGACTACTGACTGACAATGACCCCCGCCACCCATCACGTAACAGATGCTATAATGGGCCCCGAATAGTACTTTTTGCCTCGTGACAGACTCGGGGTAAACGGGGGATGCACCGATTTCAGAAGGGCCCCCTGAAAAAAAAAACAAGTTTACATTAGTATTATTGTTTTCTTCGTCCATATGCTTTAAGGAAGTGTGAAGGGGGAGAAGGATGGCGGGCCCAAAATTCTCATCTGCGCTGGTAGCCTTAACCTATCTATATCCCTTCCTGCTTAGGTCCTTC
>JAGDYQ010000045.1:2834187-2858436 GCA_021962125.1 Bulinus truncatus
CATTAATTAGCGCCGTTAAACGTAAACAAGCTGATGGATCTATTGTTCGATTCGTAATAATTTAAAACCCATCAGAATTTAGATATAAAATTGCTCTAATCGGTATAATTTTTTTTTTTGCCGTTGTTGAATCTAACGATATATAAACTTTATTAAAAGTTTTCGTTCATCAATAACCGTGTGTCGGCTGACACTCTGACACGCAAGGTGTTAGACTATTATATGACACGTTTCCGGTTAACCCATCGTTTATTAGTTTTGTTCTTAGGATAATAACTCATTATCTCTTGATGATGAATTGCATTGTATCCACTCTGGTGCCAGTGAGGAGTTGGTGAGGAGATGATGGGGGGTGGGGGGGGGGAAGGGACAGGGGTATGATCATAGGCGTACCTAGGGTGGGGGGAGGGGGATCCAAATTCGAAAGTCCCACCCCCCGGGCCCCAGCTTGAGGTGGGTCCCCCAAAATCTTTTCTAACATTTAATATTAAGTACATTAATTCATGTCATGGTGTGTAATGTCAAAATGCATGGGCCCCCCCCCAAAAGAGGCCAAGTCCCCCCGGGCCCCCAAATGCCTAGGCCCGGCACTGGGTGGGATTTAAACCCAAATGCTTCATCAAAGATAGGTGTGGTAATACAATCTTCATTAACGTCGAGCCTCACACTGGTATGTCATACCATTAGGCAAACAAAGTAGGGGAAACACCCTAAGGTAACAGTGGTACACTGATTCTAGAATTATGAGACGAGCTCCCCCACCCCCCGCCCCATGGTTACCGTAGGACCGAGCCATGAGCCCGTTGAATGTACGTATACTTCTTATAATAGAAAAATACTTTGACAAAAACACATAATGATCAAAATAATAATAATAGCAAGATGGAAAACAATAATTGCATGAATAGTGATGTAAATAGTGATGTAAATAGTGATGTAAATAGTGATGTAAATAGTGATGTAAATAGTAATGTAAATAGTGATGTAAATAGTGATGTAAATAGTGATGTAAATAGTGATGTAAATAGTGATGTAAATAGTGATGTAAATAGTGATGTAAATAGTGATGTAAATAGTGGTGTAAATAGTGATGTAAATAGTGATATAAATAGTGATGTAAATAGTGATGTAAATAGTGATGTAAATAGTGATGTAAATAGTGATGTAAATAGTAATAAATTACTAACTAATGTACAGCGCTTTCCTGTTAATACTTGGTTACCTTGATACCACGTAGCGCTGGTGGTCACGAATCTGCTGTTCCCTACCACCACCAGCACCAACAACAGCAACAACACAACCACCACCACCACCAACAACAACAACACAACCACCACCACCACCAACAACAACAACACAACCACCACCACCAACAACAACAACAACACAACCACCACCACCACCAACAAAAACACAACCACCACCACCAACAACAATAACACAACCACCACCAACAACAACAACAACACAACCACCACCACCAGCAACAACAACAACACCGCCACCACCACATCCGACTTGTATATGATGGTGTATTAAAAAAAGATCTCTCGTGTAGTACTTCATGTACTTGTTCTATAAAATTTAAGGCCCTTATCCTTCCCTTGTCCCTGTAAAGTGGTAGAACGCTCCTGATACCACTGCCGTGATGAAATATGATGGTGTGGAGGGGGGGGAGTAGAAGGGAGAAATATCACACTAACCAATAAAAATAGAGCAAGTCCAGAAATCTCCCCACCTCCCCCCCCCTAACCCCTCCCGTCCCCCCTCTCCCACCACCCCCCCTTTCTGTTCATTTTGAATGTGTGTATCGACTGGAATCGATCAGTCCGGTCATCGATCAGTGCTCACCACCTAGACGGGACACAACGTTGGACACACCCGAATCAGACTTATGATTACTACCTTACCAAGGAATAGAACGTCTGCTAGTGAGCTATATTTAGCAACGCGCTCAATAAATGCACACGGGACGTTGTTCTTTAATTAACACCAGAGAAAGCCCCCCTCCCCCGGGGGGGGGTCACTTCTCAAAAACACATCCCCCTACCCCAACCAACCAACACAACTCTGCCACCACAACAACCCGTTACTCTTTAAGCTGCTCGTGCAATGATTCATCAAATCAGCGCCTGCCGTTAATCATTTATGTAGCTGATAACTTTCTCCTTAGTCCACGGTTGTAGAAGTCTTCCCAGAGTATTCAGATAGACTCACAAAAAAGGGAGTATAAATTAAATTAAACAGAATGCGCATGGTCAAATTTAAATTGACTTTTTTTTCCCCCTAAAGCCGCCATATTTGTTGTTATTGTTTCTCAGTATTTATCTGCTGCACTATTAGCAGTGAAAATAACACAAATGGCTGCCCTTGCATTAATGTCTTTATTATATATATATATTTTTTTTAAAGCGATGCGCTTTCTGTACGATGTATATGTTATGTGGGTGAACCAGTGATTTGTTTGTTTCGTCTTTTACCTGGATATAATGTTTTATAATTATTTCCTCGATTCATGCCTGTTTTTTTTTTTGTTTTTTTTTTAAGTCTTGCTGAATATCCTTCTATTCTTTTACTATGGTCCGGGCAGTGGCGGCATGAGGGCAGCGTAGCACCCCCTCGTCTAATGGGTTGGGGGTGGGGGGGGGGCTGGCGATAATAGCGTTTCGATAAGATGTATTGAACAACAGCAATGATTCTGCCCTTCTCTCCCCCCCCCGCATCTGTTATTCGCTCTAGGCCCCCCGCACATTGAAAAGTTCGTCTAATGCCTCCCCTGATACCCGACGTGTTATATAGAACGGATCTGCGGCTACCTCGAGGCCAACTGGCGAAAAGGGTTACGGTCTTGTCACAATGAATGTCAGTGGTCTTTGCGCCTCCCCACCCCTCCGCCTACCCCCACCCACCCACCCACCCACCCACCCACCACCAGTAGCCCATAAATCTCCCGGTAGGGCTCTATACAAAATGTCTAAGTGGCGGTTGTGGTCAGATATTGGATCTTTTACATCATCATCATCTCCACCACTTCCGATCTTGCAAGTAGAGGGAGGGGGAGGTAGGGTAGCGCGCACTCCCCCTCCCCCCCCCCGGGGGGGGCAATATATTGATTGATAAGTAGACCACCAGTGACCTACTTTCTATTGCAGTACTCACTTTCGTGACATTTTTTAGACACAAGAGTTGCCGCCGCTCTTGTATCATCGCCTTTAACTCCCCTCCCCCACCCCCTAACCCCCACCCTATCACTCCCCATCCCACGTGTACTGATAGGATTAAAGTCAGAGACCCTCGCGTGTGCGCAAGCCGAAGCAGATCATTTAGTCGTGGAAAAAAAATTTTTTTTTTTTTAAAATGTGGACTGGAAATAAATGCGTGAGTGTCAGCGTTAGAGAAGTGTTACAACTAAAACTAACCTAAAACCTTCTTAACATTCAGCGTGATACCGTACATAACAAAGAATTATTAGTTGATGAGATGTGGTAGGAGGGGGGGGGGAAGAATGCGCGGGGGGGCGGAGGGGGAGGTAAAGAAGATCTAAATGTTTCCCTCTTGTTGTCTGCATTGTTTTTTAAAGAGTTAAGTTGGTTGAAGTCAGGGGCGTGTCGAGCTATTTCGGCGCCCTCCTCCCCCCCAATCTGAAAAGTGCAAAAAGCATTTAACAGCGCTCTTTCCGTGCTCCTTACTAATGTCGGCGCCCTTTAGTAGTTCAGCGCCCTGTGCGGCCGCACTACCCAGCAACACCTTTCTTACGCTCGTGAATTGAAGTTCCCATATCACGATGATGTTCGATCTCATCACTTGTGGCAGCTTACAGCTTACACAGTCCCTTAACCTGCAACGACTTCCCGCAGGCATTGAGAGTGATCAGTGTGTGCGTGTGTGTGTGTGTGTGTGTTAGAGGGGGTGAGGATAGAGGAGGAAGGTGAAGGAAAGGGGGGTTTAAAGTTGTTTTCATTGATTCAAAGGGCCATTACTTCTAATCACATTTACTATTATTGTTTACATCATTGTACAGGAGTTATTGTTATTGAGCCACAAACAAAATCGTGTGTTACTGTTATTCTTATTGTTATTGTTTTTTTTTCTAGTTTTGTTTCTTTTTTTTTTTATATGAAGGATATAAAAAAAGAAAAAAGATATTTTTCTCAAAATACTCTTTCATTTAAATTTACTCAATCTTAAAGGTGAGACACATTTTTCTATATATATATATATATATATATATATATATATATATTACACAAAAAAAATGACGCCTGCTATTCCTAGAGTGGCGCCCACGCTTTTAATTTTTTTCGTCATCCAAATTATTTTGAAAAATGTGTCTCACCTTTAAGATTGAGTAAATTTAAATATATATATATATATATATATATATATATACTAGCTGTGTACCCTGCAAAACGTTTGCATAGAGTTATATCCCTTTAGGCTTGATCGGTAGGCTAGGTTAGTTTTGGTTTCGGGCAGATCCGATTTTTTCATGATTGTATAATGTATATTAAACCGGAATACTGTTGTATTAATTCTTTACTTTCGATTTAACGCAGAACTCACACCGCTATTATTTTATTAGATATATTTATTTATTTTTTTTATTTTTATAAATATATATGTCACATGTTAGTAAATCCATTCTTTCTTCATTCTCTCTCTCTCTCTCTCTCTTTCTCTCTCTCTCTCTCTCTCTCTCTCTCTCTCTCTCTCTCTCTCTTTCTCTCTCTCTCCTATATAAATCGAGTATTAGGCCTACATGGTGGACTGGATGGATGATGTAGCGGGTGCGGGTACTTGAACCATGAACTGTGTTAACGATTCAACATTTGTAGTTGTATGTCTCACACATACATAAATCTCATTCTTAAACGATTAGCATAAACCAGTGTGATGGGAAAGAATGAAAATTTATTTTAAAAAAAGGTTTACTGTCAATCTTGAATCGATTTTTAAAAAACAAAAATCTGGCAACCCATTTCTTATTTTGTTGTTGTCTGGAAACGAATAAACACAGAATCTGATGACGTCATTACAAAGTCTGTTGTGTCAACAGTGTCGTTGCGTTAATATTAATATCGAAATAATATAAACCAAAAACATTTTTTTTTATTTTTACATTTTCATCTTACGTTCAAAACATAAAATATTGCTCGAGCAGACGCAGGGACGCCATCATCGTCTGCTTCGTGCAAGAATAACAGGTCACTGACCTATACAAGAAAAAAAAATTGGATAAATGAAATATTTCACACGTTGTGTTTTTTTTTTTTGTAGCAATTCCTTCCAAGTTATGGCATGAACTATTGCTTGTAACAATTTTTTAATGCATATATTGCGTTTACAATAAATGTTTCATGAATATTCCATACATCACCACCCCCCTTTCTCCCCACCCACTTCTTTAAAAAAACAACCTCGCTTTCGAATATTTATTTTTTTTTTGTTATTTCTATTGCTTTACATCTTCACCACGGAAGCTGGAGTGTCAGCATGTGAGTGCGAATGTGTGTGAGTGGGTGTGTGAGTGAGTGGGTGTGTGAGTGAGCTTGTCTATGTTCCCGTGTCTACGTGCTTCATACGTCTTTATATCAAAGTCTGGTTCTATCATCATGAGTAATTGCCCCTGTTTTTCCCTTTTCTCCATCCTCTTATCCTCCCGCCTACTACTAACTACTCCCTCCCTCTGCCAACCCTCCTTCTCCTTCCCACCCACTTTCCATCTCAGAGATGTTTGGGAGATACATCCTTTGCTGTCAAAATACTCCCCCCTCCCCCCAATCCCTGAGTCTCGTTTCCTCGGATACATACATACATATATATATATATATGATATGATATATATATATATATATATATATATATATATAAAGCTGTTTCAGTGGGGGAAAAAAGAGATGACTTGGAGAAAGTCCGAGATGTCTGATATATCAAGACTCGTAGACTTTCCCTCCCCCTCCCCCCTCCCTCCAGTTGAAACCAGTCTCCAAATACAGAGACCTTCTCTTCATTGTCTGCTATGACAAGAGTCGTCAAACAACGAGATTTTCCCCCTAATCTGAGTTTAAAAATAGAATGGTAGGTGTAGGCAAGGCTGTAGCCAGGATTTTGTTGGGGGGGGGGGCTGTGCGGTTTGGGGGGGGCTGTGCGGTTTAGGGGGGGGCTGTGCGGTTTGAAGGGGGGGCTGTGCGGTTTGAAGGGGGGCTGTGCGGTTTGGGGGGGCTGTGCGGTTTACGGGGGGCGGGCTGTGCGGTTTAGGGGGGGGCTGTGCGGTTTGAAGGGGGGGGCTGTGCGGTTTGAAGGGGGGGCTGTGCGGTTTGGGGGGGCTGTGCGGTTTACGGGGGGCGGGCTGTGCGGTTTGGGGGGGGGCGGGCTGTGCGGAGAGTTTTATATGATAAAAAGAAGTATAATTTATAATAAAATTTGATTTTTATAATTAATTGGGGGGGGGGCTGCAGCCCTCCTAGCCCGCCCGGCTACGGCCTTGGGTGTAGGTGTGTGTGTATGTGTGTGTGTGTATGTGTGTGTGTGTGTGTGTTTGTAAAAACAAATAACTAAAAGGGAAGGAAATGATTAAGTGATATAAGGGACAGTCAATTTTGTGTGACACGGACAGAAAAAAAATCTAAAAAAACCAAAATAAATTCTGCGAGTTGTTCGCAAATTTGTTAAGATCCTCTTTATTTTTTTTTTATTTTTAAGATAGTGAGAAAAATCAGAACAGGGCCGGGCCTTTGACCAACTGACCTTATTTCTCCACATCGGGCCCTTCGCTTCAGGGTCTACCCCTCCCCACGCCCCCCTCTTCTTTCCCCCTCCCTCCCGCAATAGTGTATTCTCCGGGCATGTTTAACTACACAAAATATCGCAGTATTATTTTTTTCTTTTTGCATGCGAGAATCGATACCAGTTTGTGCAAGCTAACCGTGACCACAAAATCTTCCTACGTCAGAATACCTAAGTCACATACTAAAATGGCGTAAACCAAATAAACTGGTTACTGGTGATGAAATTGTTTCATCAATCAATCCAGGTCAGTGGTGGTCAACCTTTTTTTTTGGGGGGGGGGGGGCCGCGTGCCCCGAAAATTCAACCAAAAAAAAAACCAAACACTTATTTATAGCGAAGTGCCAACACTCCAATAAAGATTAAAATGTTGTGATATTTTTAGTCGCGTGCCGACTGATGAGGCTCTGTGTGCCGAATGTGACACGTGTGCCATTGGTTCGCCACCACTTATAATCTATGGGGGGGGGGGGGCCTTCAGCCTTCTAACAAAGTGTACTATCTTGTTACATTTAATCCTAAATTTTTTGCGCATCCAACATTTCCATGCTGTATCTACACGCCACAACAACTGTAATATGCACCTTGAACTGAAAATGTCTTGGATGGGGGAGGGGGGGGATCTTTCGTTTCTGTTCAGGGGCGTCTCTAAAGTTTTTATACGGCTTCAGTGTGCGATTTGATACTCGGTGTGCGATTTTATACGGCTTTAGTGTGCGATTTGATACTCGGTGTGCGATTTTATACGGCTTTAGTGTGCGATTTGATACTTGGTGTGCGATTTTATACGGCTTTAGTGTGCGATTTTACACGAGTTAAGTGTGCGATTTAAAACTTGGTGTGCTATTTTATATAGCTTTAGTGTGCGATTAGATACTTTGTGTGCGATTTTATACGGCTTTAGTGTGCGATTTGATACTTGGTGTGCAATTTTATATGGCTTTAGTGTGCGATTTTATACGGCTTTAGTGTGCGATTTTATACTGCGTTGATATGTGATCTAAACCAAAAATACAGATATAGACCGACAGCTATAAAAAAAATTAGACTAATAACAACACAAATTTCGCCGGATAACTACACATATCTATACCAATAACCACCCAGACTTATACCAATAACAACACATATTTATACCAATAACCACCCAGACTTATACCAATAACCACACATATTTATACCAATAACCACCCAGACTTATACCAATAACCACACATATTTATACCAATAACCACACAGATTTATACCAATAACAACACAGATTTATACCAATAACCACCCAGACTTATACCAATAACAACACAGATTTATACCAATAACCACACAGATTTATACCAATAACAACACAGATTTATACCAATAACAACACAGATTTATACCAATAACCACCCAGACTTATACCAATAACAACACAGATTTATACCAATAACCACCCAGGCTTATACCAATACCCACCCAGACTTATACCAATAACCACACAGATTTATACCAATAACCACACAGATTTATACCAATAACCACACAGATTTATACCAATAACCACACAGATTTATGCCAATAACCACACAGATTTAGCCGGATAACTACACAGATTTAGAATGCTTTGAGACGCTTTCAGATTATAATAAGTGGTGCTGACAATAAATTGCTGACCGCCCCGGTTACAAAAGACCCACCCCAACCCACCCCCGCACCCCGTGTAGCAGACCCCCGCTGTGTTAGCCACAGTGTCAATTAGATCTATAATCTAATTCCGTTTGGAGTGAAGGGCAAGTTGCGTTAAGCCAACCATTGAAGATGGAAGGAGAATGTGTCAGAAGAGAGTGAGAGAGAGAGACGAGGATGAGAGAGACTTTGAGGGAACTTATTGATTTTTCATTCCCACTTGCACTAACTTGTCCTCTCTATCAAAATTCTCCTGTCACGTGATTCTAAAAGTAGATGTTTGGGGAGGGGGGTGTGAAGCTACAGACGTATTCAGACACACGGGGAAACAACAAAGTAAACACGCTGTGTTGCCTTTTATAATGTTAACAGAAACGGTAAAAGAAATACATGAAACGAATATAGAAGCTGAGGGCTTGCGCGTGTCTAGGAATAGAATCGTGCAACATCTTTAGCCTAGCACTAGCATCATGTAAAATTTTAAGCCTAGCATCGTGCAATATCTTTAGCCTAGCGTTGTGTAACATCTTTAGCCTAGCGTCGTGTAACATCTTTAGCCTAGTTTCGTGCAACATCTTTAGCCTAGCACTAGCATCATGTAAAATCTTTAAGCCTAGCATCGTGCAATATCTTTAGCATAGCTACGTGCAACATCTTTAGCCTAGCGTTGTGTAACATCTTTAGCTTAGCACTAGCTGTATGAGTGGGATGAGATAATTTAACAGTGCCCTCTTTATCGACCTTTAATCTTCAACCTCTTCGTCGCACACACAGACACACACACACACACACACACACGCGCAGGTCGTTACACACAAACCGTTCTAAAAAGATAGGCTAACTTTGCGAATACTTTGGGGCCCCCAAAATGCGAATGTCGGCCCCCTTCAAGTATTAATTTATATTCTAATAGGGCCCTGGGATGTACTTTTTGTCTAGTGCACCCTGAATTTGTGCATGTATGTGCCTAGGGCGCCTCGAGCTTAAATGCCCTATTGAACTAGGGAGTCAATGGGGGGTCAGCCGTTGTGAAAGATTTTTGTGGATCAAGATTTTTATAGCGGGCGGCATTGAATGCATATTTGCCAAGGGGCCCTTCAAAAAAAAAAAAAGAAGGGCTCTGTTAACAGAATTACAACTACAGTTAGCCAACAGAAATCTGATCAAAGTATATATATATGTCTTATCATGTAAAGAGCGGCACTTAATTTTGTATCACAACGTCATGTCCCCCCCCACACCCCCAATAGTCTTACATAAAAGTTGCTTACTTTCTCCACACAAAAATATCGATTTTTCATTGATTTATTTATTCATTTACTTTAGTGGAGCACCGCCATTTCGAAATGTTTCAGATTTATTTAGTTTAAAGTGTATACAACATAATTTATTTTTTTGTGTGTAAGAAATAATTCAAATCTTATTAAATTGTGTTCCTTTTTTTTAAGTCAGCTAAAAGCATATATTTTCAAAATGAAAAAAAAAAAAGTAATGTAGTCTTGTCAGAGGGACTCCCTCCCCCTCCCCCTCCCTCCCTTCACCAGGCACGCCGAGAGGGGGTGTCAGGGGGGGTCATTGCCAGGTGGCCCGCATCTGTAAGGGGGCCCGGCCGCCCCGACCATGTCAATTTTTTCACGACTTATTGTTTATTAAGGGGCCCGAAATGATGTCCTGCCCTGGGGCCCTTGTTGGCTCTCGGCGCCCCTGCCCTTCACACTCGTCTCCGCTCGGGATTTCACCCGGTGTAACGCGTACACTAATGGGATACGGCAAAAGTGTATGCTGTGGTCAGCAGCGACATACACATTTTTTTTTTCTTTTAAGACAACCAATAGTTTGAAGAACTTAGTTTTCAGGTGTAACCCGCGGACATTATTCAGCACTTTTTGGAGTACAGACGCCAAAATAGGTTTGAGAACTGTGGCCGTAGAGCAACATCATTATCCTGGATTTCAAAAAAGAAATGAAAAGTTTTTGGGAACAGCGACCTAACGTTAACTCATCTGGATGGTTAATGAAAACTGATTCAGAAACGGTCATGCTATAGGGAGGGGTGGGGGGGTGGGGGTTCAACGGTCATCATCACGTGACTGACAGCTTCCTTTCGTTCCAATCTCCTCTGAAACACGGGCCCAAAGCTTCAGGTCGCTATGGCGGTCTTCAATGACCAATTCATCTCTTTGCATGTCGGGAAAAGAAATAATAAAAACATATCCCTGGATATGTTTGGGGGGGGGGGTAATGGAGGAGTCGAAGCAGGATATAAATGTAACACTGAATGTCGTAAAGCACCAACAACAACCAGTGCACTAGTTCAGCGACTCTAAACCTTTTTTTTGAGACTCTACCCCAAAGTGTGCGAAAGTATGTCCGCCGGTACTCTCCCCGACCCTTACACACACACACACACACACGTAAGTTCTTCAAATTCTGGGTTGTTTTACACAAAAATTATAAGTCTCTGAGTACACCTACATAAGCTGTCACGTACCCCTACATAAGCTGTCACGTACCCCTAGATAAGCTGTCACGTACCCCTACATAAGCTGTCACGTACCCCTACATAAGCTGTCACGTATCCCTACATAACCTGTCCCCGTACATCTACATAACCTGTCCCCCGTACCCCTACATAAGCTGCCCCCGTACCCCTTCATAAATGTCACCGTACCCCTACATAAGCTGCCCCCGTACCCCTACATAAGCTGCCCCCGTACCCCTACATAACCTGTCCCCCGTACCCCTACATAAGCTGTCACCGTACCTCTACATAAGCTGCCCCCGTACCCCTTCATAAGCTGTCCCCGTACCCCTACATAAGCTGCCCCCGTACCCCTACATAACCTGTCCCCCGTACCCCTACATAAACTGTCCCCGTACCCCTACATAAGCTGCCCCCGTAACCCTACATAAGCTGCCCACGTACCCCTTCATAAGCTGCCCCCGTACCCCTACATAAACTGTCCCCGTACCCCTACATAAGCTGCCCCCGTACCCCTACATAAGCTGCCCCCGTACCCCTTCATAAGCTGCCCCCCCCCGTACCCCTACATAAGCTGCCCCCGTACCCCTACATAACCTGTCCCCCGTACCCCTACATAACCTGTCCCCCGTACCCCTACATAAACTGTCACCGTACCCCTACATAAGCTGCCCCCGTACCCCCTGCATAAGCTGCCCCCTGTACCCCTACATAAGCTGTCAACGTACCCCTACATAAACTGTCCCCGTACCCCTACATAAACTGTCACCGTACCCCTACATAAGCTGCCCCCGTACCCCTACATAAGCTGCCCCCGTACCCCTACATAACCTGTCCCCCGTACCCCTACATAAACTGTCCCCGTACCCCTACATAAACTGTCCCCGTACCCCTACATAACCTGTCCCCCGTACCCCTACATAAGCTGTCCCCGTACCCCTACATAAACTGTCAACGTACTCCCCTACATAAACTGTCCCCGTACCCCTACATAAACTGTCACCGTACCCCTACATAAGCTGCCCCCGTACCCACTACATAATCTGTCCCCCGTACCCCTACATAACCTGTCCCCCGGACCCCTACATAAACTGTCACCGTACCCCTACATAACCTGTCCCCCGTACCCCTACATAAACTGTCAACGTACCCCTACATAAACTGTCCCCGTACCCCTACATAAACTGTCCCCGTACCCCTACATAACCTGTCCCCCGTACCCCTACATAAGCTGCCCCTGTACCCCTACATAACCTGTCCCCTGTACCCCTACATAAACTGTCCCCGTACCCCTACATAACCTGTCCCCGTACCCCTGCATAAGCTGCCCCCGTACCCCTACATAACCTGTCCCCCGTACCCCTACATAAGCTGCCCCCTGTACCCCTACATAAACTGTCCCCTGTACCCCTACATAAGCTGCCCCCGTACCCCTACATAAACTGTCAACGTACCCCTACATAAACTGTCCCCGTACCCCTTCATAAACTGTCACCGTACCCCTACATAAGCTGCCCCCGTACCCCTACATAAGCTGCCCCCGTACCCCTACGTAACCTGTCCCCCGTACCCCTACATAAACTGTCACCTGTACCCCTACATAAGCTGCCCCCGCACCCCTTCATAAGCTGTCCCCGCACCCCTACATAAGCTGCCCCCGTACCCCTACATAACCTGTCCCCCTGTACCCCTACATAAACTGTCCCATTACCCCTACACATAAGCTGCCCCCGTAACCCTACATGCCCCCGTACCCCTTCATAAGCTGCCCCCGTACCCCTACATAAACTGTCCCCGTACCCCTACATAAGCTGCCCCCGGACCCCGACATAAGCTGCCCCCGTACCCCTTCATAAGCTGCCCCCGGACCCCTACATAATCTGTCCCCCGTACCCCTACGTAACCTGTCCCCCGCACCTCTCTACATAAACTGTCACCGTACCCCTACATAAGCTGCCCCCGTACCCCTCACATAAGCTGCCCCCGTACCCCTACATAAGCTGTCAACGTACCCCTACATAAACTGTCCCCGTACCCCTACATAAACTGTCACCGTACCCCTACATAAGCTGCCCCCGTACCCCTACATAAGCTGCCCCCGTACCCCTACATAACCTGTCCCCCGTACCCCTACATAAACTGTCCCCGTACCACTACATAAACTGTCCCCGTATCCCTACATAACCTGTCCCCCGTACCCCTACATAAGTTGTCCCCGTACCCCTACATAAACTGTCACCGTACCCCTACATAAACTGTCCCCGTACCCCTACATAAACTGTCACCGTACCCCTACATAAGCTGCCCCCGTACCCCTACATAACCTGTCCCCCGGACCCCTACATAAACTGTCACCGTACCCCTACATAACCTGTCCCCTGCACCCCTACATAAACTGTCAACGTACCCCTACATAAACTGTCCCCGCAATTCCCTACATAAACTGTCCCCGCATACCCCTACATAACCTGTCCCCGTACCCCTACATAAGCTGCCCCTGTACCCCTACATAACCTGTCCCCGTACCCCTACATAAACTGTCCCCGTACCCCTACATAACCTGTCCCCCGTACCCCTACATAAGCTGCCCCCGTACCCCTACATAACCTGTCCCCAGTATCCCTACATAAACTGTCCCCGTACCCCGACATAAACTGTCCCCGTACCCCTACATAAGCTGCCCCCGTACCCCTACATAAACTGTCAACGTACCCCTACATAAACTGTCCCCGTACCCCTACATAAACTGTCACCGTACCCCTACATAAGCTGCCCCCGTACCCCTACATAAGCTGCCCCCGTACCCCTACATAAACTGTCAACGTACCCCTACATAAACGGTCGCCGTACCCCTACATAAACTGTCCCCGTACCCCTACATAAACTGTCACCGTACCCCTACATAAACTGTCCCCGTACCCCTACATAAACTGTCCCCGTACCCCTACATAAACTGTCCCCGTACCCCTACATAAACTGTCGCCGTATCCCTTTATAAGCTGTCCCGTACCCCTACATAAGCTGCCCCCGTTCCCCTACATAAACTGTCCCCGTACCCCTACATAAGCTGCCCCCGTACCCCTACATAAACTGTCCCCGTACCCCTACATAAACTGCCCCCGTACCCCTACATAACCTGTCACCCGTACCCCTACATAAGCTGCCCCCGTACCCCTACATAACCTGTCCCCGTACCCCTACATAAGCTGCCCCCGTACCCCTACATAACCTGTCCCCCGTACTACTACATAAGCTGCCCCCGTACCCCTACATAAACTGTCCCCGTACCCCTTCAGGTACGCGTGCCACCATCGGTTTGAGAATCCCGGCACTAGGTACCCACCGCGCATACTCACTCCCCTGTGATAAGGAGAGCTATTTGCTCACTTTCCTCTTTATTTCTTAAAACCATAAAGACATTGTTTTCTTCTTTCTTTCACACAGAAACATAAAAAAAAATGTGACACGTTTATAGTATTGGAGGATTAAAACACCAACCAACTTGTTTTTTTTTCTCTTAAAGCTGGGAACTAAAAAAAAGATTTGGATCCCCGACATATTAAAGCCGGGTACATGTTTACCTCTGATACTAGCCTAGGATAAAACTTCTAGTGCACATCGACATTAGAGAGCAGTACACTTGTAGTACACATCGACATTAGAGAGCAGTACACTTCTATTACACATTGACATTGGAGAGCAGTACACTTGTAGTACATATCGACATTAGAGAGCAGTACACTATAGTACACATTGACATTAGAGAGCAGTACACTAGTAGTACACATTGACATTAGAGAGCAGTACACTTCTAGTACACGTCGACATTAGAGAGCAGTACACTTTAGTACACATTGACATTAGAGAGCAGTACACTACTAGTACACATTAACATTAGAGAGCAGTACACTTATAGTACACATCGACATTAGAGAGTAGTACGTTTCTAGTACACATTGACATCAGAGAGCAGTACACTTATAGTACACATTGACATTATTGATATATATATATTAATTTGTGTTAGAGCTCAGACACGCCTTAATTATCTCCTCCCCCTCTCCCCCTCCCTTAATAAACCCGTCCCCCATGCCCCCCCACCCCCACACACACATGCACCCACTACCCGCTCCCCTCATAAACAATTGACCCTACCAGCATTCGCCTGTCAGCAACCTCCGATATTTATTTATTTTTATTTTATTTGTTAAAGTACGTTCGTACAAGTTTCGTTGTTGTCTGTTTTGTTGTGTTGTTTGCTGTTGTACTTCTTTTCCCAACACCTCCCAGGCATTGATGTATCTGTTTGAACTAGGTCAACGCGTCATGTCACCCACACACACACACACACACACACACATGAAAGGGAGAAGGTGGGGTTGTCGGGAGAGAGAAATGGGGGGAGGGGGAGATGGGGCGGCGCGGAGGGACCGGCTAAGCATAGCTGACCAGGGTGTGCTAGCGTGAGCTGCTGGGTGGCTGCAGTGAGGAGGGGCGAGAAGAAGATGAGACTAGAAAAAGAGCGTTGCTGGATATGGAGGAAGGTTATGTGTGTGTAGAGGAGGGGGGGTGTGACTCGATTGAATAAGATGACGCAGTGAGAACTTAAAAATTCATTGTCTTTTTAAGAAATAAATATTACTAGCTGTACCCTGCAAAACCTTTGCATAGAGTTATATCCCCTTAGGCTTGATCGGTAGGTTAGGTTATTTTTTTGGTTTCGGGCAGATCCGATTTTTTTCATGGTTGTATTTTAAACTGGAATACTGTTGTATTAATTCTTTACTTTCGATTTAACGCACACTGCAAATGAGTATTATTATATACTAGCTGTACCCTGCAAAGCATTTGCATAGAGTTATATCCCCTTAGGCTTGATCGGCAGGCGAGGTTATTTGTTGGTTTCGGGCAGATTCGATTTTTTCATGATTGTATTTTAAACTGGAATACTGTTGTATTCATTCTTCACTTTCGATTTAACGCAGCGCCCAAATCGCTTTTATATATATTATGATGATTGCCAGATTGCGCATCTTTTCGGAAATTCACAACTTTTCAAAGTCATGCGATAATAAAATAAAAGTATTTTAAAAAAAGGAGCACATTTTTTTATACACAGAGTTTAAGAGTCCCAAAAAAAATGCATGCTGTACTTTGAGCTACTTCTGTTATTTTGGTCCAAAATTTTCTAGCAACGCTGCACTCACACAAACTAATTTTTGAGCGAGTATGTCTCCCGTGCCAATTAACATACGCTTAACTTTAAAGTCCCAACTCGTTTCTGTGAAAGTGTAGAATATGACTTACTTACTCACTATCATAGGTAAGTGACCTAATTACTCTCTATCATAGGTAAGTGACCTAATTACTCACTATCATAGGTAAGTGACCTAATTACTCACTATCATAGGTAAGTGGCCTAATTACTCACTATCATAGGTAAGTGACCTAATTACTCACTATCATAGGTAAGTGGCCTAATTGATCACTATCATAGGTAAGTGACCTAATTACTCACTATCATAGGTAAGTGACCTAATTACTCACTATCATAGGTAAGTGACCTAACTGCTCACTATCATATACATGGTCGATTTTATCACTCATCATCTCGGGAGTCTTGTTAAGAGGCGCAGTGCGGTGCCGGCGGAGCGCAGGGGAAATTGACTCAATGCGCCTCCCGAAAAACATCCGTCTCCCCCCCCCCATCCACCCACCTTTCTCATGTCTGTTAGCGACGCCACTGATAGGTGTGACCGTTACTAGTTAACTTACTATGACTTTCACAATGCATGCGGAACAATATTTAAATGAAGTGATAGAGAAAACTACATCTGACACCACCACCACCCCCTCCCCCGGTCCCCAACAAATTCACACAAATCCTTCACTCCTCCAACCCCCCACCCCCCTCCGGTCATGAAGACAAGTAGATCAATGTTCCACTAAATAACCGCTTTTTTAAAAAATCAGCGTCTGGTAATGTAATATCTCCACATGAGTCAGAGATATCCAAAATATGCTCAGCCAATCAAATTAATGTATTATTTTTTTTTTGTTAAATAATTCGGTTCAGTTTGTAATTTTAACCTGGGGCCGGGAAAGGGGTGGTGGTTGAGGGTTTAAAGTATTCGCCATGATTTTACACACGTGTTTGTGTGTGTGTGTGTGTGTCCATTTGATGGGGATGAGGCTCGCTCCTTGAGGCTCTCGCATTAGGCTTCGATGTCTTATCTCTTAATTCTTGGTATCGAGAATAATAAATTGGACGGATAATAGAATCGTATTTTTTCGGAGCCCTAGACCAAGGTTCATTCTGGGATTTGGTGGGGGGGGGCGCTATTGGGCGCTATTGGGCAAGAGGTACATTTTGGAAAAGCGCACTCCTCCCCAAGCAAAAAAACTGCATCTCGGCAGCAGCTTGTAAATCTACAGCTGTAATAATGTTTGATAAATGCGGCCCTCTAACCACCCAGATTTTTAAGATAGTATAAACATTTGCTGGGACGGTTCAGAGAAATAAAAGAGATTAAAAAAACACTTATTAAAAAATATGAGTTGGGCTGGGGTAAAGTAAAAAAAAATCCCTTCGGGGAGTGGGGAGCATGAGGAGGGGGGGGGGTGTGGGCCCTAATTGTTTACCTATACCATAATAACGGCTTATTGAAAACGATTCCACGGCAACAGTGTGTACGTCATAGTTACTTCTAGTGGCCGAGGAGTTACGACTAAATAATTACGAACGCTGGCGTTAACTGCGAGGGGCGCGAACCCACGTCCTTCACCGCCCGCCTCACCGTGTTTCTATGGACCTGCATTGCCTACATGTTAATTCTTTTTTCTTTTGCTGCTGTACCGACTTATTAATGGTTGGCTTTTGTACGCACAGGCCTTGTATCAGTGACCTAGAAAAGTGACTTACCAGCTGGCGTTCGACTGTCGACCTGAAGGTAACTGGTTCGATCTCCGGTAAGGACCAATGAAATTTTTTCACGTCTTGGCTTAAGTCCCCCTCTATGTCTACCGTGGTGCCTCCATGGCCATTGCACTCCCGGCTGTGGTGGGGATGAAAGAAGGGCACCATAGAAACCGTCCAAACTAGTGGTTTATAGGATCTAAGAGATTTCATCTCATCCTTACAGGGACTTCACACACACATGCACTGGGGAGGGGGGGGCGCAAACACACGTCCTTCACCGCCTCACCGTGTTTCTATGGACCCGCATTTCCTACTTGTTCATTCTTTTGCTGCCGTACCGACTTATTGATGGTGGCTTTTGTACGCACAGGCCTTGTATCAGTGGCCTAGAAAAGTGACTTACCAGCTGTGGTCTTCCACTCTGGCGACGTCTGCACCTTCTCCCTCCCATCCCCCCCCCACACACACAACGACATCCCCGTACAGACAGAAACAGGAACAAAAATAACATGATCAATTTTATTCTAATCTGACACTTCTCCAAGCGTTACTAATGATGTGGGGTTGGGAAATGATTAAATACCCCCCCACCCTCTTCAAGTATGTCGTAACCCATATAGTCATTATGTGTATGTTATTGCAGGTGTGTATGTGTCAGGGTCAATGCGTGTGAGTCAGACTTCATATGCTCACTTACGCACAGTTGTTGTGTACAGTGCCGTCGAGAGAAGGGGGGGGGGAGGTACGGGGGGGGGGGGCAAATACCCAGGGGCCCGGCGAGTTTTATGGCGAGTTTTAGGGGCCCGGGCTGAGCTGGCCAATAAACTTTTGAAAATATTATTATCAGCACGGGAGGGGGGGGAGCCGTGACAGCCCTGCCCAGGGGCCTGGTTGTGTCTATGTTTCTTTGTTGGTTGGTTGTTTTCATGCGACATGTGATGCGCTTACGTTGACGAGATATTGGATGGGGGCGGGCGGGGGGAAGGGGGGGTCCAACCGGAACTCATGTCAGAGGATCCTGAGTCACGTCTGTCTGGCAGTGTTACATCTGATGCTGCGCGCACGACGTACACACGTCGTTATCAATGATTTAAGTTTAGTACACCCGTATACCATTCACAAACATTCTGATCTCTTTACAATGTTGCTTATAATATTTTGCCGCATAAAATTAGTGGGAACTTTGTCACGTGGGTTAGGGTGTGATATGAGATATGCCCCTCCCCCCTTAGCTGGTTGGTAGATTCAGCCCCCCCCCCAAGATTACCTGCGGTAACTCTACGCCTGCTAGTACGTCATAATGTGGTATATTATTTTTTAGCTAGGCCAGACTAAGTGAAACCGGGCAAGAAGCGCAATGATAAATATTTCAAACTGGAATACTGTTATATTCATTCTTTACTTTCGATTTAACGCAGAACCCACACCGCAATTATTATATAGATTTTTATTAACTGTGAACGAATGCTAGAGAAACTGTTATTTCAGAATTTTGTAATGAGAAATATTTTTTTTTACAAGCCTTATCTTCTTCCCAGTGTTATGTCTCCTGCATTTAAGATGTGTTGAATATTTTTTATGAATTAAATGGTATGTGTTAAGGATGAATGTGAAAGCGGCAAATTAGGTCTCTGAACAGGTTAGTGAGAAAGTTGCAGCCGAACATAGGAGTGTAGCTATTAAAGAAATGATAGATAGATAGATAGATAGATAGATAGATAGATAGATAGATAGATAGATAGATAGATAGATAGATAGATAGATAGATAGATAGATAGATAGATAGATAGATAGATAGATAGATAGAGACGTACATCCGTCACACTCCACTGGGCACAACAAACACACCTGAAGTACAATAAAAGTACCATGTGACACTACATCCACTTCGGATTGGTTGATCAGTTCGTCTGGAGATGTAGCGATAGTTTCATTACAACAGCATCAGCTGTGGCGGTACAGTACCCAATGTCTTGGACGAACTTATCGGTGTGTGTGTCCGGGGGGGGGGGTGGAAATGTAGTAGGGGAAGAGGGTGGATAAAGGGCTACTTATGTAGGGCCTAAAGGCCTTTTACCGATGAAGGGGGCCCTAATTTTGTGTCAACAAGATGAAAAAACGTATAACAAATGTCAGGTAATGCAGGTGTACATAAGTATTTATATTGGCGTATGTACGCAAGTGTGTATGTTGGTGTGTGTGTGTGTACACAAGTGTGTATGTTGGTGTGTGTGTGTACGCAAGTGTGTATGTTGGTGTGTGTGTGTACACACGTGTGTATGTTGGTGTGTGTGTGTACACAAGTGTTTATGTTGGTGTGTGTGTACATAAGTGTTATGTTGTTGTATGTACACAATTGTGTATGTTGGTGTGTATGCACACAAGTGTGTATAATGGTGTATGTACACAAGTGCGTATGTTGGTGTGGGTGTGTACGTAAATGTGTATGTTGTTGTATGTACATAATTGTGTATGTTGGTGTATGTGTACACAAGTGAGTATATTGGTGTGTGTACACAAGTGTGTATGTTGGTGTGTACATAAGTGTGTATGTTGTTGTATGTACACAATTGTATATGTTGGTGTATGTGCACACAAGTGTGTATATTGATGTATGTACACGAGTGTGTATCTTGGTGTGTACATAAGTGTGTATGTTGTGTATGTACACAATTGTGTATGTTGGTGTATGTGCACACAAGTGTGTATATTGGTGTGTGTGCATAAGTGTGTATGTTGGTGTGTGTCTACATAAGTGCATATGTTCTTGTATGTGTACATAAGTGCATAAGTGTGTATGTTCTTGTATGTGTACACACGTCTGTATATATTGGTGTATATACTCGGTCATCGTATGACCTATAGTGATGACTATTTGTAATCGGCTATCTGTGACCATCCTAGGACACTACTTTGACCTTCTGTTCCATACAAGGTCATTTCAGGTCAATGTTTACATTGCGATTAACAAGCACACTTCTTTTTCTCTCCATATATATATATACTAGTATACTAAGTATAGCTTCGTTTCACAGCATGCAATACATAACCTATATAACCGTCCTTTTGGATAGGAAAGCCAGGAGATGTTTTGGGCCCCCCCTCTTACTGGGGCCACCTGTGAATACTTTTATTTTTCTAGATACTATGAGGGGTGATATGAACAAGTGTTGTGGTTGCCACCCAGCCCCCCTGTCAAGTAATTTATTTATTTTTTTTGCCAGCGTATCATGCCCACCCTCCCCCGCCCCCCGGGTTGGATGTGCGACATAGTCCTGCAGCTGGCTGAATTTGTTCCTTCAAATGCATGCATGTGTGATTGTGTATGTGTGTGTGTGTGCGTGCGTTTGTGTTTTCCTCATCGCATTAACGTTGAAAAGAAAATAACGTCACGGTTTGACCGTGGTGAAAGGGTGGGGGGGAGGTCTCATGAAGAACTTTCATTTCAACTATCGATTTTTTTTTTTTGTGTTGGTTTTCATTCTCTGTTACAAATAGAGGTAATTATGCTCGACGAACAAATACATGAATTTATATTTATATGTGTGTGTTTGTGTATGTTCACCATCTGTTCCATCATTACAACTCACTCCCTGTAACACTAGCACACTCACTCACACACACACACACATCTGTACACACATACGGGCATTTCAGAAGAGTGAGTATATATACTCAGACGATAAACTCAACTGTCACATCCTGCCTTATTAAAAAGTGACACAGGTGAAATAACAAGTTTCATATTGTAAAGAGTTAATTGAAAAGAACTTTTTAGGCGACTCATTTTTTATTCGTGTGTTTTTTTTTTTTTGTTGTTCCTATGTGGGATACGTTACTAAGTTCAGCGGTGAGTAAATGTACCAACAGCCTTCAAGTCTTTTAGTATTAAAACATTCCGTATTTTTAACCCGTTCTTATGTTGTTGTCGTTTGTTGTTGTTGTTGTTGTTGTCTTGGGAGCGCTAGCAAAGCATACATTTTGGGTACAGTTCGGACATATGGTCAAAGGGTAAAATTGTAATTCCTGGTTTGCACTTGGGGACTTTGACGAATCTGGCGATGTTTTTTTTTCTGTTAATTCGACCTGTTCTACTTATATTTGGACGGACTGTTGACAGGGGGTTCCCGAATTGTATATACGGCTCTGTGTATATGGCTCAATGTTAGCAGACTAGTTTGTTTATCCCAGTTTACGGCTCTGTGTATATGGCTCAATGTCTGGAGACTAGTTTGTTTATCCCAATTTACGGCTCTGTGTATATGGTTCAATGTTAGCAGACTAGTTTGTTTATCCCAATTTACGGCTCTGTGTATATGGTTCAATGTTTGCAGACTAGTTTGTTTATCCCAGTTTACGGTTCTGTGTATATGGCTCAATGTAAGCAGACTAGTTTGTTTATCCCAGTTTACGGCTCTGTGTATATGGCTCAATGTTAGCAGACTAGTTTGTTTATCCCAGTTTACGGCTCTGTGTATATGGCTCAATGTCTGGAGACTAGTTTGTTTATCCCAGTTTACGGCTCTGTGTATATGGTTCAATGTTAGCAGTCTAGTTTGTTTATCCCAATGTACGGCTCTGTGTATATGGCTCAATGTTAACTGTGGTATTGTTTCATTTTTTTCATTTAAAGCTGATAACACTGTGTTAGTAAGGGTACCTTTTGTGACGTACAGGGAAGCGAAAAGTTCGGACAGCGGTCACAACATAAACAAAAATAGTTTTGCCAGTACCCCGAAGTGTTGACCGCATGTCCAGAGTGTAAGTCCGGGTCAGCGTGCCGCAACGTCTGTGGCCACGGGGCTTGGGTTGGATAGAAAAGAAAGCCGTATTTATTACCACATACAATGTCAATTTTGAAATTATAATTGAATTCTGAAAAATCAAAAGCGTTATTGTTCAAACTGTGATTGTTAAAACTGTGATGAATATTCCAAAAAAAAAAAAAAGATTATAATGGCTTTTCAAACTATAACGATCATTGCGACGAAGTGTTATCGATAACTCTGGTTGTGTGATGAGATGAAATGTTCCGGTGATTTCGATACAAGGTAAGGGAAGTAACAATGTCAACTGTAGACCTTGGCCTTCTATTGTTAGCGCTGTAAATCATTTAAGCTAGTCTCATGCTGGCCTTAATTCAAAACTCTTCAGAGCGATAGGCTGTCTTTTTGGAATTGGCGATTAAGGTGTGTGTGTTAAGTCGCTGTAAGGATGAGATGAAATCTCTTAGATCCTATAAAATACTAATGTGACTATCTCATCCCTACCGTAGCCGATGGTGCACTGGCCATGGGGGCACCAATGAAGATATAACGGGGACTTTAACCGAGCGCTTTACCACACGACCATCCGTAAAGCGATTAAGGTTGCCTCCCTATGTAACGCGCATGAGAAGGGCCTATTGGTAGATTGTATTTCACCTGGATGTAACAAAATCTTAACATATGATATCCGTTCATGACCCCTTATATGATATCCGTTCATGGCCCCTAAATGATATCCGTTCATGGCCCCTTATATGATATCCGTTCATGGCCCCTCATATCCGTTCATGGCCCCTCATATGATATCTGTTCATGGCCCCTCATATGATATCCGTTCATGGCCCCTCATATGATATCTGTTCATGGCCCCTCATATGATATCCGTTCATGGCCCCTCATATGATATCCGTTCATGACCCCTTATATGATATCCGTTCATGGCCCCTAAATGATATCCGTTCATGGCCCCTAATATGATATCCGTTCATGGCCCCTCATATCCGTTCATGACCCCTCATATGATATCTGTTCATGGCCCCTCATATGATATCCGTTCATGGCCCCTCATATGATATCTGTTCATGGCCCCTCATATGATATCCGTTCATGGCCCCTCATATGATATCCGTTCATGGCCCCTAAATGATATCCGTTCATGGCCCCTTATATGATATCCGTTCATGGCCCCTCATATCCGTTCATGACCCCTCATATGATATCTGTTCATGGCCCCTCATATGATATCCGTTCATGGCCCCTCATATGATATCCGTTCATGACCCCTTATATGATATCCGTTCATGGCCCCTAAATGATATCCGTTCATGGCCCCTTATATGATATCCGTTCATGGCCCCTCATATCCGTTCATGACCCCTCATATGATATCTGTTCATGGCCCCTCATATGATATCCGTTCATGGCCCCTCATATGATATCTGTTCATGGCCCCTCATATGATATCCGTTCATGGCCCCTCATATGATATCCGTTCATGACCCCTTATATGATATCCGTTCATGGCCCCTAAATGATATCCGTTCATGGCCCCTTATATGATATCCGTTCATGGCCCCTCATATCCGTTCATGACCCCTCATATGATATCTGTTCATGGCCCCTCATATGAT
>JAGDYQ010000045.1:2858936-2894658 GCA_021962125.1 Bulinus truncatus
TATCGAACTCGTTACTGTGAAAGTGTAGAATATGACCTCATTGTCATAGGTAAGTGACACAATTACTCACTTTCATAGGATAAGTGACCTAATTACTTCACTATCATAGGTAAGTGACCTAATTACTCACGATCGTATAAAGTATGGTCATCGATTTTTGTATCACTCATCATCTCGGGAGTCTTGTTAAAAGGCGTAGTGCGTTGCCGGTGGAGCGTAGGGGAAATTGACTCAATGCGCCCCCGAAAATCATCCATCTCCCCCCCCCACCACCACCTACCACCACCACCCACCTTTCTCATGTTTGTTGCGACGCCACTGATATGTGTGACCGTTACTATTTAACTTACTGTGACTTTAACAATGCATAAAGGAACAATATTTAAATGAAATTGATAAAGAAAACTACATCTGACACTCCCCCTGCTCCAAATTCACAAAAGTCCTTAACTCCTCCAACCCCCAGCTCCCCCCCCCTCCCGGTCATGGAAGACAAGTAGTTCCAATTTTTCCACTAAATAACCGATTTTAAAAAAAAACAGCTTCTGGTAATGTAATACATGTATCTCCATATGAGTCAAAGATATCCAAAATGTGCTCAGCCAATCAAATTAATGTATATATTTTTTTTTTTACTTATTCGGTTCAGCTTGTAATTTGGAACCTGGGGCCGTGAAAGGGTCGTGGTTGAGGGGGGGAAAGTATTGGCCCTGATTTTACACACGTGTGTGTGTGTGTGTGTCCATTTAATGGGGATGAGGCAAGCTCCTTGAGGCTCTCGCATCAGGCTTCGATGTCTTATCTCTTAATTCTTGGTATCGAGAAAAATACATTGGACGGATATTAAATCGTTTTTTTTTTTTTTTCGGAGCCCTAGACGTAAAGGTTCATTCTAGGATTTGGTGGGGAGAGGGGGGCGCTATTGGGCGAAAGGTACATTTTGGAAAAGCGCACTCCCTTCCCAAGCGAAAAAAACCGCATCTCGGCAGCAGCTTGTAAATCTACAGCTGTAATATTGTTTGATAAATGCGGCCCTCTAACCACTTAGATTTTTAAGATAGTATAAACATTTACTGGGACGGTTCAGAGAAATAAAAGAGATTTCAAAAAAACACTTATTAAAAAAAAATATGACTTGGGCTACTGGGGTAAAAGTAAAAAAAATCTCGTCCGGGGAGTGGGGAGCATGAGGGGGTGTGGGGGCCCTAATTGTTAGCCTATACCATAATAACGGCTTTAGTGAAAACGATTCCACGGTGTAACACAGTTTACATCATAGTTATTTCTTGTGGCCGAGGGAGTTGCAATCTAAAGATTTACGAACGCTGGCATTACTGCGAGGCGCGAACCCACGTCCTTCGCCGCCTAAGGTGTATTTCTATCAACCCGCATTTCCTACATGTTCATTCATTTGCTGCCCTACCGAGTTCCGACTTATTAATTGTGGCTTTTGTACGCACAGGCCTTGTATCAGTGACCTAGAAAAGTGACTTACCAGCTGGCGTTCGACTGTCGACCTGAAGGTACCTGGTTCGATCTCCGGTGAGGACCAATAAATTTTTTAACGTCTTGGCTTAAGTCACCCTCTATGTCTACCGTGGTGCCTAAATGGCCATTGCACTCCCGGCTGTGGTGGGGATGAAAGAAGGGCACCACAAAACCTAAAAATTGTCCCATTCAGGTGGGCGGTTTTTTTAAAGAGGGGACTTGATGGTCGTGCGGCAAAGAGCCCGACCAAAACCCGTGGTACCTCCATGGCCATTGCACTATCGGCTATGGTGGGGATGAAAAAGGGGCACCATAGAAACCGTCCAAACTAGTGGTTTATAGGATCTAAGAGATTTCATCTCATCCTTACAGGACTCCTCACACACATACATGTACTGGGGAGGGGTGGCGCGCGACCCACGTCCTTCTTCACCGCCTCAGCCCGTGTTTCTACTGACCAGCATTTCCTACTTGTTCATTCTTTTGCTGCCGCACCGACTTATTAATGGTGGCTTTTGTACCACAGGCCTTGTATCAGTGACCTAGAAAAGTGACTTACCAGCTGTGGGTCTTCCACCCTGGCGACGTCTGCACCTTCTCCCCCCCCACACACACACACAACGACATCCCCGTACAGACAGAAACAGGAACAAAAATAACATGATCAATTTTATTCCTAATCTGGACACTTCTCCAAGCGTTACTAATGATGTGGGGTTGGGAAATGATTAAAGACCCCCACCCTCTTCAAGTATGTCGTAACTCATATAGTCATTATTTGTATGTTATTGCAGGTGTGTACATGTCAGGGTCAATGCGGGTGAGTCAGACTTCATATGCTCACTTACGCACAGTTGTTGTGTACAGTGCCGTCAAGAGAAGGGGGGATGTACGGGGGCAAATACCCAGGGGCCCGAAGGGAGTTTTATGGCGAGTTTTAGGGGCACCCGGAATTTGAGTTTTCTGCCAATAAACTTTCGAAAACATTATTATCAGCACGGGGGGGGGGGGCACTGAAAGCCCTGCCCAGGGGACTGGTTGTGTCTATGTTTCTTTGTTGGTTGGTTGTTTTCATGAGACATGTGATGCGCCTACGTTGACGAGATATTGGATGGGGGCGGGCGGGGAGGGGGGTGTGGTCCAACCGGAACACATGTCAGAGGATCCTGAGCCACGTCTGAATCTGGCAGTGTTAGAGACTGATGCTGCGTGCACTGACGTACATAACGTCGTTGTCAATGCTTTAAGTTTAGTACACGCATGTTTCCATTCACAAACATTCTGATCTGTTGACAATGTTGCTTCTTAACATCTTTTGCCGCATAAAATTAGTGGGAACTTTGTCCCGTTGGTTAGGGTGTGATATGAGAGATGCCCCCCCCTTAACTGGCTGATAGATTCAGCCCCCCCCCCAGATTACCTGCGGTAACTCTACGCCTGCTAGTACGTCATATCGTGGTATATTATTTTTATAGATTGGCCAAACTGAAGGAGACCTGGCAAGAAGCGCAATGATAAATATTTCAAACTGGAATAATGTTGTATAAATTCTTTACATTCGATTTAACGCAGATCCCACACCGCAATTATATATATAGATTTTATTAACTGTGAATGAATGCTAGAGAAACTGTTATTTCAGAATTTTGTAAATGGTAGGCAACATGAGAAATATTTTTTTTACAAGCCTTATCTTCTTCCCAGTGTTATGTCTCCTGCATTTAAAATGTGTTGAATCCTTTTATGGATTTAAATGGTATGTGTTAAGGATGAATGTGAAAGCGGCAAATTGGGTCCCTGAACAGGTTAGTGAGAAAGTTGCAGCCGAACATAGGAGTGCAGCTATTAAAGAAATGATAGATAGATAGATAGAGAGATAGATAGATAGATAGATAGATAGATAGATAGATAGATAGATAGATAGATAGATAGATAGATAGATAGATAGATAGATAGATAGATAGATAGATAGATAGATAGAAACGTACATCCGTCACACACCACTGGGCACAACAAACACACCTTGAAGTACAATAAAAGTACCATGTGACACTACATCCACTTCGGATTGGTTGATCAATTCCTCTGGAGATGTAGCGATAGTTTCATTACAACAACATCAGCTGTGGCGGTACAGTATCCGATGTCTTGGACGAACTTATCGGTGTGTGTGTCGGGGAGGGGGTGGAAATGTAGCAGGGGAAGAGGGTGGATAAAGGGCTACTTATGTAGGGCCTAAAGACCTTTTACCGATGAAGGGGGCCCTAATTTTGTGTCAACAAGATGAAAAAAAAACGTATAACAAATGTCAGGTAATGCAGGTGTACATAAGTATTTATATTGGCGTATGTACGCAAGTGTGTATGTTGGTGTGTGTGTGTGTACACAAGTGTGTATGTTGGTGTGTGTGTACATAAGTGTGTATGTTGTTGTATGTACACAATTGTGTATGTTGGTGTGTATGCACACAAGTGTGTATAATGGTGTATCTACACAAGTGCCTTTGTTGGTGTGGGTGTGTACGTAAGTGTGTATGTTGTTGTATGTACATAATTGTGTATGTTGGTGTATGTGTACACAAGTGAGTATATTGGTGTGTGTACACAAGTGTGTATGTTGGTGTGTACATAAGTGTGTATGTTGTTGTATGTATACAATTGTGTATGTTGGTGTATGTGTACACAAGTGTGTATATTGATGTATGTACACGAGTGTGTATCTTGGTGTGTGCATAAGTGTATATGTTGTGTATGTACACAATTGTGTATGTTGGTGTATGTGCACACAAGTGTGTATATTGGTGTGTGTACATAAGTGTGTATATTGGTGTATGTCTACATAAGTGTATATGTTCTTGTATGTGTACATAAGTACATAAGTGTGTATGTTCTTGTATGTGAACACACGTCTGTATAAATTGGTGTATATACTCGGTCATCGTATGACCTATAGTGATGACTATTTGTAATCGGCTATCTGTGACCAACCTACGACACTACTTTGACCTTCTGTTCCATACAAGGTCATTTCAGGTCAATGTTTACATTGCGATTAACAAGCACACTTCTTTTTCTCTCCATATATATATATACTAGTATACTAAGTATAGCTTCGTTTCACAGCATGCATTACATAACCTATATAACCTATATATATCCTTTTGGATAGGAAAGCCAGGAGATGTTTTAGGGCCCCCCTCTTACTGGGGCCACCTGTCAATACTTTTATTTTTCTAGATACTATGAGGGGGTGATATGAACAAGTGTTGTGATTGCCACCCCCCCCCCCCGCGCCCCCTGTCAAGTAATTTTTTTTTTTGCCAGCGTATCATGCCCCCCTCCCCCCCCCCGGGTTGGATGTACGACATAGTCCTGCAGCTGGCTGAATTAGTTCGTTCAAATGCACGCATGTGTGATTGTGTGTGTGTGCGTGCGTTTGTGTTTTCCTCATCGCATTAACGTTGAAAAGAAAATAACGTCACGGTTTGACCGTGGTTAAAGGGGGGAGGGGGGAAAGGTCTCATGAAGAACTTTCATTTCAACTATCGATTTTTTTTTTGTGTTGGTTTCATTCTCTGTTACAAATAGAGGTAATTATGCTCGACGATCAGTTATGTATACAACAAATACATGAATATATATTTATATATGTGTGTGAGTGTATGTTCACCATCTGTTCCATCATTACAACTCACTCCCTGTAACACTAGCACACTCACTCACACACACATCTGTACACACATACGGGCATTTCTGAAGAGTGAGTGTATATACTCAGACGATAAACTCAACTGTCACATCCTGCCTTATTTTAAAAAGTGACACAGGTGAAATAACAAGTTTCATTTTGGAAAGAGTTGATTGAAAAGAACTTTTTAGGCCACTCATTTTTGTTCGTGTGGTTTTTTTTTTTTGTTCCTATGTGGGAAACGTTACTAAGTTCAGTGGTGAGTAAACGTACCAATAGCCTGCAAGTCTTTTAGTATTAAAACATTCCGTATTTTAAACCCGTTCTTATGTTGTTGTCGTTTGTTGTTGTTGTTGTTGTTGTTGTTGTCTTGGGAGCGCTAGCAAAGCATACATTTTGGAACCCAGGTCAAAGGTACAATTCAGACATATGGTCAAAGAGTACAGTTCGGAACCCTGGTCAAAGGGTAAAATTGTAATTCCTGGTGTGTACTTGGGGACTTTGACGAATCTGGTGATGGTTCTTTATGTTAATTTGACCTGTTCTACTTATATTTCGACGGACTGTTGACAGAGGATTCCGGGTTTGTATATACGGCTCTGTGTATATGGCTAAATGTTTGGAGACTAGTTTGTGTATCCCAATTTACGGCTCTGTGTATATGGTTCAATGTTAGCAGACGAGTTTGTTTACCCCAGTTTACGGCTCTGTGTATATGGTTCAATTATTTGAGACTCGTTTGTTTATCCCAATTTACGGCTCTGTGTATATGGTTCAATGTTTGGAGACTAGTTTGTTTATCCCAGTTTACGGCTCTGTGTATATGGCTCAATGTTTGGAGACTAGTTTGTTTATCCCAGTTTACGGCTTTGTGTATATGGCTCAATTTTTGGAGACTAGTTTGTGTATCCCAATTTACGGCTCTGTGTATATGGCTCAATGTTTGGAGACTAATTTGTTTATCCCAATTTACGGCTCTGTGTATATGGTTCAATGTTTGGAGACTAGTTTGTTTATCCCAGTTTACGGCTCTGTGTATATGGCTCAATTTTTGGAGACTAGTTTGTTTATCCCAGTTTACGGCTCTGTGTATATGGCTAAATGTTTGGAGACTAGTTTGTTTATCCCAGTTTACGGCTCTGTGTATATGGTTCAATGTTAGCAGATTAGTTTGTTTATCCCAGTTTACGGCTCTGTGTGTATGGCTCAATGTTAGCAGACTAGTCTGTTTATCCCAGTTTACGGCTCTGTGTATATGGTTCAATTTTTGGAGACTAATTTATTTATCCCAGTTTACGGCTCTGTGTATATAGTTCAATGTTTGGAGACTAATTTATTTATCCCAGTTTACGGCTCTGTGTATATGGCTAAATGTTTGGAGACTAGTTTGTTTATCCCCGTTTACGGCTCTGTGTATATGGCTCAATTTTTGGAGACTAGTTTGTTTATCCCAATTTACGGCTCTGTGTATATGGCTCAATGTTAGCTGTGGTGTTATTTGTGTTCATTTCAAGCTGATAACACTGTGTTAGTAAGGGTACCTCATGTGACGTTCAGCGAAGCGAAAAGTTCGGACAGTGGTCACAACATAAACAAAAATAGTTTTGCCAGTACCCCGAAGTGTTGACCGCGTGTCCAGTGTGTAAGTCCGGGTCAGTGTGCCGCTACGTCTGTGTCCACGGGGCTTGGGTTGATAGAAAAGAAAGTCGTGTTTATTACCACATACAACGTCAATTTTGAAATTATAATTGAATTCTGAAAAATCAAAAGTGTTACTGTTCAAACTGTGATTGTTCAAACTGTGATGAATATTCCAAAAAAAAAAGATTATAATGGCTTTGCAAACTATAACGATCATTGCGACGAAGTGTTATCGATAACTCTGGTTGTGTGATGAGATGAAATGTTCCGGTGATTTCGATACAAGGTAAGGGAAGTAACAATGTCAACTGTAGACCTTGGCCTTCTGTTGTTAGCGCTGTAAATCAGTTAAGCTAGTCTCATGCTGGCCTTAAATCAAAACTCTTCAGAGCGATAGGCTGTCTTTTTGGAATTGGCGATTAAGGTGTGTGTGTGTGTGTTAAGTCGCTGTAAGGATGAGATGAAATCTCTTAGATCCTATAAATTACTAATGTGACTATTTCATCCCTACCATAGCCAATAGTGCACTGGCCATGGGGGCACCAATGAAGATATAACGGGGACTTTAACCGAGCGCTTTACCACACGACCATCCGTAAAGCGATTAAGGTTACCTCCCTATGTAACGCGCATGAGAAGGGCTTATTGGTACATTGTATTTCACCAGGATGTAACAAAATCTTAACATATGATATCCGTTCATGGCCCCTCATATGATGGCCCCTCATATGATATCCGTTCATGGCCCCTCATTTGATATCCGTTCATGGCCCCTCATATGATATCCGTTCATGACCCCCTCATATGATATCCGTTCATGGCCCCTCATATGATATTCGTTCATGGCCCCTCATATGATATCTGTTCATGGCCCCTCATGATATCCGTTCATGGTTTTCATATGATATCTGTTCATGGCCCATCATATGATATCCGTTCATGGCCCCTCATGATATCCGTTCATGGCCCCTCATATGATATCTGATCATGGCCCCTCATATGATATTCGTTCATGGCGCCTCATATCCGTTCATGGTCCCTCATTTTATATCCGTTCATGGCCCCTCATATAATATCCGTTCATGACCCCCTCATATGATATCCGTTCATGGCCCCTCATATGATATTCGTTCATGGCCCCTCATATGATATCTGTTCATGGCCCCTCATGATATCCGTTCATGGTTTTCATATGATATCTGTTCATGGCCCATCATATGATATCCGTTCATGGCCCCTCATGATATCCGTTCATGGCCCCTCATATGATATCTGATCATGGCCCCTCATATGATATTCGTTCATGGCGCCTCATATCCGTTCATGGTCCCTCATTTTATATCCGTTCATGGTCCCTCATATGATATCTGTTCATGGCCCCTCATATGATATCCGTTCATGGCCCCTCATATGATATCTGTTCATGGCCCCTCATATGATATCCGTTCATGGCCACTCATATGATATCCGTTCATGGCCTTTCATATGATATCTGTTCATGACCCCTCATATGATATCTGTTCATGGCCCCTCATATGATATCCGTTCATGGCCCCTCATATGATATCTGTTCATGGCCCCTCATATGATATCTGCTCATGGCCCCTCATATGATATCTGTTCATGGCCCCTCATATGATATCCGTTCATGGCCCTTCATATGATATACGTTCATGTCCCCTCATATGATATCCGTTCATGGCCCCTCATATATCTGTACATGGCCCCTCATATGATATCCGTTCATGGCCCCTAATATGATACCCGTTCATGACCCTTCATATGATATCCTTTCATGGCCCCTCTTTTCTACAAAAGACGCCGACCCTGCCGACAAATCCCGCCATAGCATTCCCGATCCCCATGTCCCAGATTCTGTCTAGCTAGCAGACTTATGACGTCACTGCCGGAAAAAAAATTCCGCCAGTGTAAAAAGAAAAAAAAATGAACATTACGAGATAAATCTTGAAGCTAAAGCTTCATTAATCAAACATGTTGTTGATAAAACTCGAGGCATGCATCGTCCGCGTGACGTCATGCCGTGTACTCGGCTTAAAATACCTCACTTACAGACACAGACACACATACACATACAGATGCATGCAGCAGCGTCCAGATGACAGGTCTGAATGACAAACTGTCGATAGATTACGAGCCATTAACTGATGCTTCTTAGATCTGGCATCAAGATCCCGGTACATAAACTGGAAAAGAACGTCTTCTACCAGCTTTTCTTTGTCTATATTTTTGTTCTATCTATCTATCTATCTATCTATCTATCTATCTATCTATCTATCTATCTATCTATCTATCTATCTATCTATCTATCTATCTATCTATCTATATATCTATCTATCTATCTATCTAATCTATTTATTTATGATCTATCAAATTATCTAGCTAATTTCTATCTATTCATCCAACTATCTTTCTATTTCGGTGTTATATATATATATGTGTGTATGTGTGTGTGTATGTGTGTGTATGTTTGAGTGTGTGACAGTCTGTGTCTAGTATTATTTATGTATTTTTTACATGTTTTTACTATATATATATATATTGTTATCTTTCTTGTTTTTCCATTTTTACTATCGTTCATGTCTTCCTTAATTCCTATCCCGCCCCCCTCTCTCCATTCCCATCTCACTCACATTAATCTCTCTCCCACACAGTCCTCTCTCTCTCTCTCTCTCTCTCTCTCTCTCTCTCTCTCTCTCTCTCTCTCTTTCTCTATCATCCCTTTCCACCTCTCACCTGCTCTTTCGATCGAAGTGTATCATAAGTCCTGACGGTCTCACCCCCACCCCCACACACACTGTTCCCTGCTCTCCCCGTCTCTGGGATGCGTCAAGTGTAATGGACCGTAAAAGCGCGAGATCAAACTCATTCAGCCGTGATCAGGTGCCTAGCTACCTGGTTTATTGCTTCTATGTGGGAGTGGGTTGCGGGGGGTGGGGGAGGTAAAACATGGAATAGGCCGGTGGGTGGGTGGGTGGGTGCAGTATAGACAAACACACCAGTACTCCGGGAGACAATCTCAACACCAGACAATGTCAATAGTAGTCCACTGGGGGAAGACGTATTTGTGATGTGTGATATCTACAATACATTAGCGTGTATTTATCTAAAATTACATACTTCACTGCTAGGTGGACATGCTTGACTTTGAAAGTGTTCTTCAAATAATGACCTAGTCAAGAAAATCGAAATTTTTTGTTATTATTATTATTATTATTTTCATTTTAAATCGATTTCCCTTCAAGCATTTTGAGAAGCTTATAATATTACTTAGGTGTTTAAGCAATTCTCAATGTGATAACAACAGTATCATAATTATTGAAAACAATCGGTTGGTTATAATGACCTACCTACTATCCAGTAACTACACCTCCGTTAGTTAATAAGGGAGGGGAGGGGGGAATGTGGAGATGTCCTCCCAACTAAAAGACACTGAAACACATGTTGTCTATCGTACACAAACCGTCCCATTTAGTGGGGCGTATATCAATGCCCCCCCCCCGCCATCCCTCGGGCCGCAGATCTACAGGTACCGGGCCGCCCAAGAAACATTCAATTATTTCCTTTTTTTATTCACTGCGGCGTATTTCTCTCGGGAATCGTGCGATTTTTCCATGGACGAGAGGTTCACCGAGAGCTGAGCGGCTGTGAGCGGCATTGGCATTGTGAATGAAAAACAACCTTAAAATATAAATGATGAACGCGGTGAAATATGAAACGTCGACCCGTTCCGCGGCGAGAAACAAGGTTGGGGACAAGTCGGGACAACTTGTTCCAAGAGATTTCATCTCATCCTCACAAGGGACTTCACTCTCACTCACACCCTAACCTGTATAACACGACATTCTCATTGTTTCCCCTGAAAATGACAGTGTCACACGTACACACACACACACGTATGAACACACCAGGGGGCGGGGTGGGTAAAGGTTGGACGCGACGAGAATTCCTCGAGGGGGGGGGGCTATGGGCTGGGGGAAAAATTATACTAATAAAAAAAATATTGTAATAATTAAATACACTCTAAACCTATAAAAAGGGTTATAAATATTTAACTCATTAAATATATATATATATATTAGGGTGTCCCAAAAATGCTCGAAAAATTTTTTTTTTTTTAAATCTTAGGTGTCTCACCCCCTGAAATATGCCTCTTGGGTACAATGAGTGCATTGGTGAAGTTGTAGCTCATTTGAACAACATTTAGAGGTCCCCCAAGAGCTTTTAAAATTCCAGTATTAGGCCAACATAAAAATCCAGACGAATCATGGCTCAAATAATTTGCAGTTTTTGCATGCCATAGTTGAATAAAATGAAGTTTTAATATATTTATATTTATCTCATTGCTACCATTAACTAGAGTTGAAATTGTGTGATTCTTAATTAGAAAATGTAATAAATGCTAGAAAACATATAAAATACCTAATGTGCAAAATTTAAGCAATGTGCATATTTTTTGAAGATTTATTTTTTTTTAAACTAAGCATGCTAAATTGTCAGGCATCATATCACAAAAAGTTGCGGCAGTGCTGGACAGAACGAACACTAGCATTAGAAAATCAACAATGATACTTGCATCCGCATTCAACGAAGCTGGTGTTCTGACATCTGACACAGTATTTTCCAAGAACACAATGCATCGTCATCGCAAGCTTTGTCGTCAACAAGCTGCAGCATGTATAAAAGAAGACTATATTCCCTCAAAATCAATTGTACATTGGGATGGTAAGCTATTGCCCGATGTTACCGGACATGTTACCAACAACGGCGATCGATTACCTGTCCTGCTCTCATCACTTGTCGATGGCACTACAAAGCTTCTTGGTGTTCCCAAGTTAGCATCCGGGTCCGGGTCAGGACGGGCAGCTGCTGATGCAGTATATGAACATAGCAAATCCTGGAAGTGCGAATCTATGGTCATCGGCATGTGCTTCGACACTACGGCTTCCAATACTGGAAGACTCAATGGAGCTTGCACTGTGTAAGAAGTAGCCCTGGGACGTAATCTATTATGGAAAGCATGCCGTAATCACATGTTGGAAGTACTCCTTTCCGATGCATTCAATGTTTGTCTTGGACCATCCACTGGACCAGAGATTTTGTTTTTTAAGAGGTTTCGAGAAAAATGGCCAGAATTAAACCACACACCCGAAGCCAGATCCGCCCCTTTGATAATCGTGTCTGATTCGATTAAAGAATTTATCAAATGTCAACTTGAGCTCAGTCATTCACATGATGATTATTTGGAATTTCTTCTGCTTGCTGCACAAATGGTTGGGATGGAGGTTGATGTCAGCATTCGCAAACCTGGTGCCCTACATAGAGCAAGGTGGATGGCGAAAGCAATCTATGCATTGAAAACCAAACTATTGTTTGCAGGTAACGAAACCATCTTTCAGTTAACAGCTCGAGAATTACAAGGTATTCAGCGCTTTAATCGGTTTACCATACGTGTTTATCTTCAATCATGGTTTTCATGCAGGCTCACCGCAGATGCACCTGTTAATGATATCTTGTTTATACGAATATGATGATGCTGTTCTTCGATCGACTGGATTGAAAATGATGGTGCGTCACTCGTGGTACTTGATTCCGGAACTGTCGACGCTTGCGTTATTTTAAACCCTTTTGTCGGACAAAGAAAAAACTGGCCTTGTTCGGACAATGCAATCAGAACGTGGACCGCATCTCATAAAAACACTATCAAAAAGTGTTGTTGATTTGCGTGCTTGCTTCTACCACATTTTTTTGAAACATCCAACATTGATGCCAGTTTTGTAGATGTTCCTGTTGAAGCCTGGTCAGATACACCATCTTTTAAAGTTGCAGCAGATTTTGTAAAGAATCTGGCCTATATCAATGACTCTGCAGAGCGAAGTGTAGCATGGATACAAAATTTCAATGACAGTATCACCAAGAATGAAGAACAACTACAATTTTTGCTCCAAGTGGTTGAAAAACATCGGAAAAATTTTGCAGAGTGTAATCGTGAACAGCTGGCTAAAATTTAAATTTGAAGAAGTTTTTAAAATTTTTGTCTACCCTACAGTACAAAGTACAAAATAAATAGCAGGAATGCTTATTTGCATTGCTTATTATTATTATTTTTCAAGCAGATTGACATTGTTTCAAGAATTAACTTGACAAAATGAATAAAATTTGTTTTTCATAATTTTTTACTTAAATTTCAAATTTAAAAATATAAACCATTAAAGATTTATATATTTTGTTTCATTTAATATTATAAACAATACTAAGCATCAATTTGTTACTTAATATATCAGTTTTGCATATAATGCAACATTAACGCTGTATTAGATTTGACCGCGAATGATTTTACACCAAAATCTGGAACTTTAAACCTCTTGGGGGACCTCTAAACATTGTCCAAATGAGCTGAAATTTTGCAGGTTAACTAATGTTACCATACAGACATATTCTGTGGGGTAAGACATCAACATTTCAAAACTTCATTTTTTTGGGACACCCTAATATATATATAGATAAATAATCTCACAAACCGCTAAAGGCTGAAAACTAGGGAAGGAGGGGGAAGGGGGAAATTTTTAGTCCTTCACTCTTAAAAAAAATATAAATTAAAAAAAGAGGCTCAGCACCGTAGCAGAAAAAAAAAACTGATAAATAGAAATGAACAACATTAAATCCACTGTCGGGGGAGGGGGGTCCCCACTACCCCCCTCCTCCCCATTACGACGGCCCTGCTCGTTCACTCAAACACAACACCCGCTTTGAAATAAACACCGCAGAAACATACACACAAATTTTCTCAGTACAATCACGGTGGGTGGGGAGTGGGGGGGGGGGGAGGTCGTGTACGTGTCTCATCTACTCAACCAAAAACAAACTAACAATCCAACCCACCCGTCTTTCATTCAATTGGTTACTTAACAAAGCATCGCCTTATACTCCAAAAAAAAAAAACTTAACTGTTTTACATTGAGGCAAGGTGATACCCTGGATGAGGGGGGGGGGGGGGGGTAAGGGAGGTCAGTGGACTGGAGGGCGTAATGAGGCCAAGCCATTTTCTCTACTTCATGTAAACAACCCCTCCACCCCCCCCCCCGGGCCTTTCTTCACACACGCACATACAGAATATACAGCTGACCGCTATAACGTATTAATAATTTATTCATGTTGTTTTGTCTTCGGCATTCAGTCGGCCACTCCATCGATTTTCTTCTCTGTATTATATAAACGTGTGTGTGTGTGTCTGTGTGTTTGTGTCTGTGTGTGTCTGTGTGTGTCTGTGCGTCGACGGATAGACATCGCGTCTTGCTACAATAGATTCATAAATACGGGCGAACATTCTAAGAAGAAATTTGTATGTGTGTGTGTGTGTGTTCAGACTGGGTTGATGCTTTAAACTTCGTAGGGAGGGGAGGGGTTGGTGAGTAGACAGGGGGGGGGATGGAAATGACATGAACCGTCGAGCAACATTCAGCAATAGGGAGAGGGGTGGGGTCCATGTTGTCCGGTTGACCCGTTCACTGCGTGTGGCCGCTGCATATTTTATTTTATTTACAAGGAAAAAAGGATTCAGTAATTTGTTGTACGGTAAATCGTGATACAGTAATTCGTGATAGGCTACAGTAATTCGTGATACAGTAATTCGATGCACAGTAATTAGTGATACAGTAATTCTTGATATAATGATTCGTGATACGTAATTCGTGAAACGATAATTCGTCATACGGTAATTCGATGTACAGTAATTCGATGTACAGTAATTCGATGCACAGTAATTCGTGGTACAGTAATTCGTGATACAGTAATTCGATGTGCAGTAAATTGCTGTACAGTAATTCGTGGTACAGTAATTCGTGGTACAGTAATTCGTGGTACAGTAAATTGCTGTACAATAGTTCGTGGTACAGTAATTGGTGGTACAGTAATTGGTGGTACAGTAATTGGTGGTACAGTAATTCGTGGTACAGTAATTCGTGGTACAGTAAATTGCTGTACAGTAATTGTTGGTACAGTAATTCGTGGTACAGTAATTCGTGGTACAGTCAATTGCTGTACAGTAATTCGTGGTACAGTAATTTGATGTGTAGCATTTCGTGGTACCGTAATTGGCGGTAAAGTATTTTGTTGTCAAGTAATTCGCGGAACAGTCGTCAGCTATTTAAAAAAAAAAACCACTTCGGCAACTGCGTGGTGTGTCAGAGACTGACGTTGTCATGGACAGTCAGGGTCACAAGATGAGTGGTCGACGGCCTTGACAGTTTACCTTCGGTCTAAATTTGTTACAAAATTCCCCCCAGCGGCGGTAATAACGATCTTCATGCAGTCTAAACATGTTTATTTTAAAATTCTTTAATGTCCGGCCAATGTTCTAGTATAGTGGCGGCGGGTAAACCCTTTGAGACCAAGAGCAGATGCACTGATGTATATAACAGTCACACGTCATAACATTAAAGGCTAAGTGCCGTGCCAATTGCTATGAAAACGAATGGCCAGATTTAATTGGCAGGCGGGCCGGATATAATTGTCAGGCGGGCCGGATATAATTGTCAGGTTGGCCTGATAATGCCCGTGGCTATTCAGGTATCCGAATGTAAAAGTTCATCTTTGTAAACCATATTTTTACTTTGTTTTCTAGGCAATAAAAAATGTATGAAGTTGATTTGAACAGTTTTTAGAGCATTTTCGAAAAAAAAAAGCTCTATTGTCCCCGTTTTGTCTGTCTGACTGTCTGTCTGTCTGTCCGTCATCACCCTAGATCTCAACAACCATAAGTCCTAGACCCATGATGTATATATCATTTTGTAGGTCTTGGCCTGCCAAGTGTACATCAAAAGTCCATTTCGCGATCTGATTTCTGAGGGCCGTAAAAGGGGGCTTATAAAGTACCGTTTTTTACTATATAAGCTATATTAACAATGGAGAGCGCCCTATATCTAAGCAACCATTTGTACCGTTTTGCTTATATTTTAAATATAAATAATAAAAGCTAATCAAAGGGGCGTAATCATTATTTATTTTTGTAACAGTTATTTAATATGACTTACTTCCCGTACTTTTTATAAAACCCATAATATATAATTATCAAACAACAATTGACGGAGTTTTTGGACGATTAAATGACTACAATTTAAAATGTTTCAATTATGAGTCCTATTTCAGTGACCACAAACCACTTGTAGTTAGATTTAAGAGAAAATAATTTTGTTTTCAAATATAAAGAAACGTCTTTTTAATATCTTTTTTTCAGATATATGCATTACACAATTGAATTTATAAACATTTCCAAAATTTACAAATATTTACTGAAAGATAGCATACGTACTGATACATAATAAGAAAATGCTCTAACACGTCCTGTGTCCAGAATGGAACAGGCTTAGATTGCTTGTTTTTATTTTTTATATTTTTTTATAGACCACACGAGTCGTGTGACACGACCATAGTCTCGACAAATGACTTAATCTCACATCAAAAACCAAACCGCCGAGATTAAATCGAGTGATACCTACAGATGTATCGATTTATTGATAGTTTCCAGAATGGGGAATGAACCAGCTTGCCTGAATGTGATTGATTTTAATTAATTTTATCTTTTTTTTTTCGGGGGTGGGGGGTTAAACTTTGAATGTACCAGTTGTTTGCCTAAGAAACAAAACAAAAATGTCTAAAGGTAGAGGTTGTGGGGGGGGGGAGGGGATCATAAATTATTAAAACTTGACAGGTAGTAAAAAAAAATGACAAAGAAATCATCGACCGAAAAATGTATTTCATTTCTTCACAGCCAACCACGTATATTGACCGTGAAGTTTTATTTATATATTTATTATTTATTTATTTATATATATATTTATTATTTATTTATTTATATATATATATTTATTATTTATTTATTTATATATATATATAGTTATTATTTATTTATTTATATATATATATATTTATTATATATATATATATATATTATTTATTTATATATATATATTAATATATTAATTGTTTTAGTTATTTATACAGTTATTCATTCTTATTTTATCCACTTTTTTTATATTGAGTTTCAAGGCAGAATTATTGACGATAAAATTTTTTTTAAAAAATCAACATAAAAATGAGCTCGAAGTGTGCCGTGCACTGTTTGCAGTTAGGGCCAGATGGCGCCAGTGTGACTGTAATTGGTTTAAATCTAAACATTCACCAGTACCCCGCCCCTCACACCCACCAAACTGGCCTTCCTGCTACAAAAATCGGATTCAAGATTTCCTTCCCTTGCCACCCCCCCCCCCACACACACACACGCACACACACCAACAAACCTCCCACCAACGTCTCCTGAATAAATATGTACATCCATATCGAATCGTGTGGAAAACAGCTTTTGATACTTTTTGTGTGTAGTTACAGCGAAACAAACACAAAAAGTTGCAAAAATTTTTGGCTTTTTTAACTTTGCTTCCATTTATATATATAAGAACAGCGTGTAAGTAAGAGATGAAGAATGAAAGATGGTAAGAAGCCGAATTGAACTTGCGCGCGGGTGCTGTATCGTGCCACAGCAACTTGCCTCTGTGCTGCAAAATGGCAGAGAAACAAAAAATTATAAGTTTGATCATTATTGCAATGCTTCGTTTTGAATTTACCATTGAGAGAATTCATTACTGTTTAAACAAATAATTCCTAAGTTATTAGCGTTGACGGGTAACACGTAATTTGTGACGTATGAAATGTACATTAGGCAGGTGGCATAAATTAGCACTTACATCTTTACATAATGACATTTGGATTGGTTTGATTTGGTTTGGTTGGTTGGTTTGGTTGGTTGGTTTAGTTGGTTAGCGTTGACGGGTAAAACTTACTTTGTGACTTATGAAATGTAGGTCATTTCTGCACATTAGGTAGGTGGCATATAAATTAGCACCCATATCTTTCTTTACCTTATGGTGTGTTAGAAATTTTTCAAGTGCCGCGTAGCAGACAGTAGAAGCGAATTAGCGAAAAGTAACGAAATCTGGACAAGCAATGCACTGGCCGTTTGAAAACCGAGCTAAGCGGAATTGTGCAGTTACCTACACTGCCCAGCCCAACAAAGACTAGACGGGTCAGATTATTGAGGTCAGATCGGTTGAGATATTGTAGGGCGGTGAATATTTTGGCAATGTTTTGAGTTTACGTGGCATAGCAGGTGGATGATGTGTATGTGTGGGTGGAGGGGGAGAGGGGAGAGAAATCAAGTCATTCTGAAAACGAGAACAGATAGCAAACCAACAAACAAAACAAAACGAACATTCCCCTTTCAACACGCGTATGTCCGTATTTTGCATGTAGCTCAGTTTTTCTGACGTTTATATCTTGAACACCTGACTGCAGCTCATTAGATATCAGGACAACAGACAGGTAGCGCGCACACACACACACGCACGCACACACCACGTGACAAGATGTAGGTCAATTCAGGTAACAACGCCCATCACATGCCTGCCCCCCGCCCCCTTTTTTTTTTGTATATTAAGATAAGATTGCCGCGTGACGTCATTAAGTGGTGATCCACATCATGACCACATCTTCCGTGTGGATTAATGGACTAGACCACCGCCCTACGATAAAATGTCTACCCTGGGATGGGAGGGGGCGATAGGCATGGCCCTTGGCAGCTAATATTGGGCCCCCGCCCCCTTGACAATCTCTTAAAAGTTGATTATCCACCCGCCTCAAACTGATGGGGTAACTTATTCTGGGGGGCTCTTAACAGCTAATAATTGCCCCCCCCCCGATAATCACCCTCCACCACCCCCCTTCCCCCCACCGCTTCAAATAGTCAAAGCACCCTGGAAAAAGTGTTTAAGTGTCCCCAACCCCCCCCCCTCTCCACCCCTTACCGAAAAAAGTCCCCATTTCGTGGTGACATTTGCATCTGGACGTGTTTTTTTAACTGAATCGAAATGTCGTGCACTTCCACCTTTGTGGATTTACTCCGACCCCCCCCCACCCCTTTCTTCTCCTCTCACACCCAGAACATCCACACTCATGTGTGACGGCAGGCGTTATTAACTCTGACCACCCCTACAGCTTAATTATTTGCTGTGTCTACTTCCGGGTAAGGAGCGGGGTGTGGGTGGGGGAAGGGAGGTTTAAGATGGACACCAGATCTAAACGTTAAAAAAAAAAAAACCACAATGATGGTAAGCCACGGCGTGATGGTAATATTTACGACTGATGGGTGTGTGTGTGGGGGTGGAGGGGAGGGGAGTGGGAGGTAGTGGTCCGTCTGGCGTTGCGCAACTTTTTACTGCTGCGCACCTTTACAGTTTTGCACACATCGACTTACTGACTGCACCTGTTGACAGCTGCGTGTACCCGGTTCAGCCTGATGACGCCAACACCACCACCACCACCACCACTGCTGACTTGGGGCTACCGCCCACAGGCACCCCCTCTACGCACTACCCACCCCCCACCCCCCCCCCACACACACACACAGATTTTATTATTCTGAATTTAGTTTTAACAAAACCTTAATTCTCAAACTTTCGCCCCCCACGCCCACCACACACACACACACACACTGAGTGGCTATTAGAAAAGCCGGACAGGGCCCCGTTCCTTTTTTTGATGACCCTGCGATAAGACATTTGGGTTTCCGGCTCTCGTCGCCCCCTCACCCCCCCCCTGCACATTAAACTCGCCTCAGCCCCTGAGTACTGACCCGAACGTTTAGTTAGATAGCCGCTGCCTCCCGTAGCCTCCCACCCACCCCACCTTTTTTTTTCTCGTTTTAATTTCCGAAGACATATCTTCGGGAATAAAGAATCTGTTTGTCCGCATTTCATTTGACGCACAGTGTGACTTTTTATTACATTGAAATACCAAGTCGCCCATCAAAAGACGTCCCCACCCTTCAACCACATCTTGTCTAACTTGTCTTACGCCCTTAGTCTGTTTATTTGTTTGTTGTGATGCTCATTCTGTTACCCCACACACAACTTGTTTCCAGGAATGTCACGTCTTGCAATCCCCCCTTTTAAATCATTGATACCAGAGTTCTCTGTCTTGCTATCAAGGGGAAGTCATTATCCTGATGAGTGAGTGCACAATGATATGGCCCGACGTGATAACATAGTTACTTCCCCTTTTTATTGTATGCATACCGATGATGGTATTTTTTTTTTGGTTTAAAAAAAAGCAGGGTGGAGGGGGAGGGGTGGTAGAGCTTTTGTGATCAGATTTAATTTTTTCAGGTAACACTCCTTGTTTCCTTCCGATTTTACCTGGAATGAAAAAACAAACAAAAAAAAATTGGGAGTAGTGAATTTCAACTAATGACACGTGACGTCCAGCCCGCAGATCTGAACTCTTTTACCCTCCGTCTGGAGATTGTCGTCTGCCAATTTTAACTTGGAGTTTTTTTTTAAAGGACTTCGCCATTGTATCTGAAAGTTTGAAAACATCAGCTGCCAGAAACAACCCTTTTTTTATCTTAAAGAAACTTCTATCTTCCCTCCTGTGTTAGACGCTATGGATATATATATACATACGTACATACATACTTTCATACGTAAAAGTTGGCGCTAAAATTTATTTTACCGGTTTAATATAAGATCAGGAGTAAAGGATATGCTCTATTTTGGCTGAAAGTTATTTTTTTTTTTAATATTTTTAAATTTCTGTTCAAAGGGTAAAGCTGTCTTTTGTTTTGTTTCGTTTTTTTTTTTTAATTTTATTTTTCAGAAGTAGATTATACTTTTGTAAGGATTTAATTTATTTTAAAAATCACTTTTTTTTGTAATTTGGCATCAATGTATAATCTGATTTGTTTTTTTTTTTTTTTCAAAAATCCATGAACTGTATTTTATTTTTTGACTAATAACAATATGTGTGTACATCAGTGTGTGTGTGTGTGTGATTTTTTTTTTCAAAAGGCAATAATTTTTTCTTAGATGTCATAGTTTCTTCTGATGTCATAGTTTCTTCTGATGTCATAGTTTCTTCTGATGTCATAATTTCTTCTGATGGCATGGTTTCTTCTGATGTCATAGTTTCTTCTGATGTCATAGTTTATTCTGATGCCATAGTTTTTTTCAGATGTCATAGCTTGTATGATAGACTAGCTATTTCCTTGGCATTCGTAGATATTATAATTTGTTGGGCTATTTTATTTTTGAAACATGGAGCCTCCATTCAATCAATTATGTTTACATTCATATCCTAATGATTCAGAAAGTAATATAATGATTCAGAAAGTAATATAATGATTCAGAAAGTAATATAATGATTTAGAAGGTAATATAATGATTCAGAAAGTAATATATTTTTCAATCCTTATATTTCTGACAGTTTGGGTGAAGGATTTTATTTAAGTTTAATTTAACAAAATTATACAACATAAATTTATTTACTTAAAGTAAAATTTCTACGTGTTAGTATTCGTTATTATTTTTTATACAATACTCAACATTTTTCTCTCCAGAAAACAAAAAAAAAAAGAACGGGGATTTTGAATTTAAAACTTTCCAATAAAAATTTAAGTTGCTAAATTGATTGCTGTATGCTTTATAACATTCTTAAATATGTTTGCTACAAAATTAATTATCGGCAAAACCGATGCATTATAGGGCCCCGGACATAATATATTGATAAGTGTCCTGACCAACCATTATACGAAAATCAACCAAAAGCCACTGAAAATAATGAAATTTAAATGATTGGTTATGCAGCATCACTTTAAAAGTTCGATGCTCTTATTTTTTGGAAAAATTTTTCCCATTGGATTACAATTTAAAAAAAAAAACATTAGAAAAAGGTGTTATAGCCTATAATTATTTGAAATATGAACTGTGAACCTATTTATATCTCCAGGTCACGTTTGTAGCTGTTGTACCGAAATCAAGTTCAAAGTTCATGAACAGCGATGGCTTCAAAATGACGTATTTGCACCTTCACAAGGTATGTCACGGCCGACGCAAAAATATTCTAAAAATAGCAACTGGACTAGCCCACCGCGAGACTGCAATGGGAATTTCCAGTGAAAGCTGATGTGAAAACATAACCTCACTTTTTTTTAACATTTAATGCATAAGGTAAATATTAATTAATTTTTTTTATAAGTTATATAAAGCTCTGGAATATATGCATGCATTAAAAGTTTACTTGAAAAAAAAGTATATTTTACATAGAATATTATATGGTTTTCGAAAGGGGGGGGGCGCTAAAAATGTATTGTGCCCCGGGCGCGAGTTACGCTTGCTACGCCACTGCGTCTATGTTTGTGTGTGTGTGTGTATGTGTGGTGTTTACATGCAGCTAACGATAGAATCTAGTGTGTGTTTAAGTTTTGAACTTCTATGATATTTAGAATTTCAGAAAAAGAATATTGATGAATATTGTATAATCGTTTCCTCGACATTTTGATTTTGTTTTTATTAATGATTTTACTTTTAGATTTTATTTAAGCTTAGCTTTGCACATTGCTGTTGTCTCTTCTTTTCTCCCTGTTGTATTCCAGGCTAGAGGACGGGATCCTGTACATACTCACTGCCGGACACTGGTCAAGCACAGAAGACCACTCGGATTATCATGTAGCAGTGCTGCTCCAATGAAATCTGCCGATTTATAGATGCTGAAGGATTCCTGCTTCCCACTCGCCTTTTTCTTGTTGATATTTGTTTTCGGGTCATTTATGACACGTGATTTGTCATTCCAGATGTCACGTATATATCTGCATCGTGTGATGACGTCATCTCTCGGGCCAGATCGCGTCGCGTCACATTAACTCGAAACAGGAAGCATTAGACGAGGAGGAGGCGGGGAGGAGAGAGAGAGAGAGTCAGTCATTCGTCGCGAGTCACCATGAATCTCGCCGACGCGGACAACCGCGTCATCATCAACGTCGGCGGCATCCGCCACGAGACCTACAAGGCCACCCTCAAGAAGATCCCGGCCACGCGCCTGTCCCGTCTGACGGAGGCCCTGGCCAACTACGACCCGGTGCTGAACGAGTACTTCTTCGACCGACACCCGGGGGTCTTCGCCCAGATCCTCAACTACTACCGCTCCGGCAAGCTCCACTACCCCACGGACGTGTGCGGGCCCCTGTTCGAGGAGGAGCTGGAGTTCTGGGGGCTGGACTCCAACCAGGTGGAGCCGTGCTGCTGGATGACCTACACCCAGCATCGGGACACGCAGGACGTGCTGGCCATCCTTGACCGGTTGGACCTGGACACGGACAAGCCGACCGAGGAGGACATCATGAAAAAGTTCGGCCTGGAGGAAGAGTACAAGAACGGTGAACTCAACTGCTGGCAGCGCATTCAGCCAAAAATTTGGGCGTTGTTCGACGAACCTTACTCATCCACGTCCGCCAAGGTGAGTTGCACTCCGGTCACGTGATGTGAAAAAAATATTATTGAGAAAAAATAACATCATATAAAGATCGTACTTTTCGAAATCTATAAAATGTATTGATTAATTTTTTTGTACATTATTTTAATGATCTATTTTTTTTCACAATTAATTTTGTTTTGTAAATTATGAGAAATTTGATGATCAAAAGGGATGGATGGGTGGGCGCGACCACATGACTTACTAACAAGCTCTTTGATTGGCTAGTCTCCTTCTGAATGATGGAATGGTGATATCTCATTTGCTCAACGTTAATTTTAATTACAATTACATTTATTTTATTATTTCTTATTAATTAATATGTGTGATGGATGATTATTACTAAATATGTGTTGATTGCTATAACTAATTTATTTTTTTTTCTAATAAAGGTTATTTAGTATACATGCAGAATAAGAAAAATTGGAAATAATACTAAAACTATTTTAATAAAATTATTTTTCTTTAATATTCAGATTTATTTTGGATGAAGTTATTTGGCATAAATAAATAATGGACATAGCCCTAAATAAATGTTTTTATTAAGATTTGTTTTTCATAAATTAATCAATTAATATTGGTAATCTTTAACCTCCAATATAATTTTTAAATCCTAAGTTAAATACTATAATTTAATTCTAGCATCTATGTCCCGAAAAGATTATCACCTTACTATCTGTAAGATCTGATAAAGTATTTTTTTTTTCAAAGTCATAAAGAGTTTTTGTTTAATATGTCACTTGACATGACGTAGCTTAAAAACAAATTCCGAGTATGTAGATTTCATATGTGTCGTCTGCGAGTACAACGATAGTTAATACTGAACCGAGGCTAACAAAGGAATACGCGCTTTGAAGCAATTATATAGTCGTATTCAAAGTTTGATAATATTTATATCACAACTATTCTAAGAAATGATATTATTTTCTTTGGACACATGTTTACATACCGTAAGAGATAATGTATGTATTTACATCGTTACAAATTGTGTAATCGATGCATACACTTACACTTCTTGATTTGACCCACTTCGCATTGTCGCCAGATTGGCGGGTTTCCCGCCAATTAGTGAGATATTTTGGGGGGCATCGGCTGGAGTTTTAATTCACTGGTGGGTTAGCGAGTTGTTTTTTTTTTGGCTACTTTGACAATTTATTTAAAGTAAGTAGGAAAAAATTCATAACATCGAAAAAAAAATATAATTAAGGTTTGACATTTTCCCTTTTTGCTAATCTTGTAGGTTTGTGGTGGGTAGGGGGGGGGGGGTTCTCATATTAAGTTTCGGCGGTTTTCGTTAAAAAAATAATAATAATCACCTGCCAACTCTGCAAAATTTTATTTCTTCCCTAGAACCAACGACCATTGCAATTGTTATGTTTGATATTATGTACGCTTTCTCTCTCTCTCTCTCTCTCTCTCTCTCTCTCTCTCTCTCTCTCTCTCTCTCTCTCTAAATATATATATATATATATATATATATATATATATGTGTGTGTGTGTGTGTTCGTTCTGTGTGTGTATGTGCGCGCGTATGGCATCTCTATCTGCATATATGGACGCCCCAAGTATATTACTCACTTCTCTATGTGCACTATCTGGACCTGTTTATTTTGTCATTGCATGGACTCTTTTTTGGTATCATTCATAGTGGACAGTCTTCTTGTCCATCCCACTCTACCCCCCCTCCCGCAACCTATCTGTGTGTGCTACATGTTCTGGCCTGCTACACACACACACGCACACCTCCAGCTATCGCTTCAATGTGTCCTGTCATATTGATAGATTGCGCGTGTATGGGTTTGCTTCGGATTGCAACTCTCTTTCTTCATGTCCCAGATTTCATTTTTTTTTCCTTTGTTAAATCTTTCGGTATTTTAACCAACCTTTATTTTTTTTACAAAATTGTTTTCGTTTTTTTTTTAAATTCATTTAATAATAATTAGGAATGATTTACCGGAATAATTTATCTTTATTTTTGTTTTCCTCGCCAAATTGGATGTGCTGCTTGCTTGCTGCACACGTTTGAGTTATTGCTTTTTATTTTTCTTTCAACAGATGATGTTAAGTGATTATTAGTAATAAATGAATTAATTAATTATATTTGTAATTAATATTGATTTCCTTACAATAACTGTACGAGAAAATAAAAAAGTCTAAATTTAGTCATTGATAGATAAATTGATAGAGAGCTAGATAGATATTTAGATAGATAGATATATAGATAGACAGATAGATAAATTGACAGATATATACATTAATAGATAGATAGATAGATAGATAGATAGATAGATAGATAGATAGGTAGGTAGGTAGGTAGGTATGTAGGTATGTAGGTAGGTATGTAGGTATGTAGGTAGGTAGGTAGGTAGGTAGGTAGGTAGGTAGGTAGGTAGGTAGACAGACAGACAGACAGACAGACAGACAGACAGACAGACAGATAGACAGATAGATAGATAGATAGATAGATAGATAGATAGATAGATAGATAGATAGATAGATAGATAGATAGATAGATAGATAGATAGATAGATAGATAGATAGATAGATAGATAGATAGATAGATAGATAGATAGATAGATAGATAGATAGATAGATAGATAGATAGATAGATAGATAGATAGATAGATAGATAGATAGATAGATAGATAGATAGATAGATAGATAGATAGATAGATAGATAGATAGATAGATAGATAGATAGATAGATAGATAGATAGATAGATAGATAGATAGATAGATAGATAGATAGATAGATATGATATGATATGATATGATATGATAAACTTAAACTTTCTTTTCTTCTTCTATTTATTTCTGCACTTTATGGTGAAATGTAATTTAACGTCTGCTTGCATGAAGCATTTGTTGACGTATGTTTCAGCATCTCCATTCATCTAACACAAATCAGGTCTCTTAAAAAACAAACAAAAACAAAAACACCTAGCGAAACCGGTTTCATTAAGGAACCGAAAAAAAAAACAATGTTCCCCAGAACATCAAAACAACCATTACATTCTCTGAGCCTTTAACACTCCACGACAAGTCAACAAATAATTCAGTAAGAACAAGTGCACCTATTTCGCTGTCCTGCCTTCAAAACGTGCTAAAAAAAACTGCGACCATCCTTTTTTCCGCTCTTATTTCTTCGTTTTCTTCGGGGGTTAATTGCCCCTGTTATCTTTATTTATCATCAGGCCATTTCATCTTAGAGAGTATCACATAAGTAAAATTGATGTTTACTACGTCATTGGCTCTTGTTTGTTTGTTTGTTTGTTGATTGTTTGTTGTTGTTTTTCTTTTGCTAAAAGTTTTTCTTATGGGTGGATAGCCTCCGGTCAGAATGGACCGTCGTCTGCTCCAAAATGTTCATTACGACTCTAGCAAGAAATAATGATAGCTATTGTTTTGTGTAAGTGTGTGTGTGTGTGTGTGTGTTTGTGTGTGTGTGTGTGTGTGTGTGTGTGTGTGTGTGTGTGTGTGTGTAGACATTTACTGTAATTCTGTTTGTGTTTTATTTTAGACAATGTTATATCAAAGCATTGTTACACTCACTAACCCACAGCCAAAATGTTTTTTTGGTTTTTTTTTTAATTTCAAAAACCAAACAGAGAAAAAATAAAGATACGTATTTTTTCAAAAAGAATTTTAAAATAAAATATAGTAGGAAACGGGGTGTCGACTGTCGATCGGAGGGGCCCGGGCTCGAATTTCATTGAGAACCTTGGGATTTTTTCACGTCATGATGAAATTCATCAAGTCCACCCAGCTTTAAATGGGTACCTGAATTTAAGTTGGGGGAGTAAAGGCGGCTGTGCATTGTGCTAACCACACAATCCCTTTATATGACGAGGTTATAGAAATAGGTGAATTCTACACCAGTTAGGGTTAAGGGTACTTTACTTACTACAGACCCAGCAAAAAAAGTTTGATAAAACGTGCTTAAAACACTTTCTAAATGACGTGACATTTAAAAGTAAATGTCGATTTCAAAAACAAAATGTCAGGAAATACTTTCATTCTTGTGTCCGAAATTTGGTCATTTTATTTTACTAATTAAAATATTGCTGATAAAACTGTTGGCTAGAAAGTGACTGGTGGTCGGTGTGGTGTAGAGTGCTCAACTATCGACCGATAGGTCCCGGGTTCAAACCTGTGTTGTCAACCTCAGGGTTTTTTTTTCATGCCCTGGTGAAAGTTCCCAAGTAATGGATATCTGTCATATGTGGGGAATATTAAACTTCATCTGCCCTGTAGAGTCCTTAGCGACTTAATGGAACTTGACTTTTTGCATAGCCTATAGTAGGGATGGCCCATCGCAGGGATAGCCTGTAGCAGGGTTGGCCCATAGCAGGGTTGGCCAAATGCAGGGATAGCGTGTAGCAGGCTTGGCCCATAGCAGGGTTGGCCAATTGCAGGGATAGCCTGTAGCAGGGTTGGCCCATAGCAGAGTTGGCCGATTGCAGGGATAGCCTGTAGCAGGGTTGGCCCATAGCAGGGTCGGCCAATTGCAGGGATAGCCTGTAGCAGGGTTGGCCCATAGCAGGGTTGGCCAATTGCAGGGATAGCCTGTAGCAGGGTTGGCCCATAGCAGGGTTGGCCAATTGCAGGGATAGCCTGTAGCAGGGTTGGCCCATAGCAGGGTTGGCCGATTGCAGGGATAGCCTGTAGCAGGGTTGGCCCATAGCAGGGTCGGCCAATTGCAGGGATAGCCTGTAGCAGGGTTGGCCCATATCAGGGTTGGCCTAATGCGGATCACACAGCCGCATGCGGCTCTTCAGTGAATTTAGTTCGGTTCCCAATGAGCCATTTATTTATTAATATTATCTAATTATATAAAGTATGTAAAAGTGAAGTTCCCTTAAGCCCCTAAGGGCTCATCTGGGCAGATGAAGCGTAGAATTCATCTGTTTCACCAACCTCGGCACATATAGGGATTGTGCGTGGTTAGCACAACGCCCAGCCTGCCTTTACTCACCCCCACCTTAAGTCAGGTGACCCATTTAAAATGCTGGGTGGTGGACTTGTGGACTTACAACAAAACCTGCAAAAAAAAAAAAAAATCCCCAAATTCTCACTGAGGTTCAAACTTTGCACTCTTCGGTCTCAGTCGAGCGCTCTACTCCATACGACCATCCGTCCCCCATCAAATTATATTCATGCACTAAATTTTGATAAAAAAAAATGTTTTTAACTATTCAAGAACCTCGATTGTGGCTTTAGTGCTATGCAACCCTTGGCCTATAGAATTTTGTAAATCATCACACGGCCAACAACTCGTGCTGGGTTGGCAAACTTCATTTCATGACCCTTGTAATGTTAGATATTATTCGTAATAGGTTTATTCAGAAACGAGCAGCAAGGGTGTACACAAAATTAAGATAAGCCTTGCTGGGGATAAAGATATATATATATATATATATATATATATATATTTATATATTATCTTTTAATATTGCCTTAATTCATTTGCGTCAAATATTTCTGAGATGTTCTTGGCTCTCTTGAGTTACTCAGTTAAATGGCCTACGCAACCAATGATTTTTCAGGGGACGGATGGTCGTGCGTTGAAGTGCTCGACTGTGTGACCTGTGGGTTCCGATTCAGAACTATGGGAATTGTTCAGGTCAAGGTCTGGGTTGCTTTAACAGATCAGAAATTTGCATTTCGCCAATGAACTAATTGGGTCAGAGGTTAGTTAAATCGCGAATGACTGGCGGTGCTTTTTTCTACACATTGAATTGCTTTGGCCTACTGCCAACCCGTATATCGCCACTGCCCAAGGAATCACGATGGCAGTGATCTAACCCAGACAATATCCAACGGGGAAGGGGGGGTGGGGGGGGGGGGTACAACAATTCACTTCAGACTGGGAATGGGCAGTTTGGGGGGGGGGAGACTTTTAAAATAAAAAAAAATACTATGTACTATCAAGCTATTTTCGGGCTACGGTGAACCCAGCTTGTGTACTTGCCTCAGGCCTGTATATTTTATTCTAAAAATAGAAAATACTGCTAAGTATGTTGTTGTTTTTTTAACCAGTCAAAATGTGTAAACAAAGACACATGGCTGAGTATGGTAAAAAGTCATTGTGCTAGATTTTTTGATACCTAACTTTGGAAGTTTCCATACGAAATCAGTAGCTGATTAAAAAAAAAAAGTACCGGCTCTTTGATGTTCTTTTGTGCGCAATATAGCGGTATATACAGGGGCGCCGAGAGCCAACAACGGCCCCAGGGCAGGACATCATTGCGGGCACAATGAGTAGTGAAAAAACTGACATGGTCGGGGCGGCCGAGCCCCCTTACAAATGCGGACCCCCTGCCCCCCCCTCTCGGCGTGCCTGGATATATATATATACAACGAAATACTTGTCCGCTGTGTTATGATGATGATATGTACGCTTGAGCGGTGCAGGCGCACATCTTAAAGGGAAGATTGCTTATAAGTATTATCTGTCCCTCCTCCCCCCTCCCCTGCTACCGATGTCCATCAACGGGGATGGATGGTCGTGCGGTAAAGCGCTCGACCTGAAGGTACCTGGTTCGATCTACGGTGAGGACCAAGGAAAATGTTTATGTCATGGCTGAAGTCCTCGCTATATCTCCCGTGGTGCCTCCATGGCCATTGCATTATCGGCTATGGTGGGGATGAAAGAAGGGCACCATAAAAAAAAACCGTCCCATTAGTGGTTTATAGGATCTACGAGATTTCATCTCATCTTTACATGGACTTCACACACCGATGTCCATCATATTTTTGTGCTACTTGTCTTACAGTTTCTATTTTTATTTCTTATAGACCCATGCGCTGCAAAATAAAGCCCTTAAGTAGCGCAAAAAAAATTATTTATATATTGAGTTCTTATGGACGTGGAAGTGTATGTGCTAATTTGTGCTAATTTCGACAGTCTTTGGGCTGATTCCGTGAAAATCTCTCTGGTTTAAACTGGTCTGTTACTCTCTATCCCCCCTCCCCCAACTATTTACACACGTACTCTCAACTCCATCGCGTTTTAAATTCTGTCTCTCATCTGGTCTTATGCTAAATAAAACATCTGGGACGAGATACTCATCACATTACTAGATAGAGTTTTCCAAAAAAATGTTTCTTTTTTAAGTGAGATAACTCATTCATATTCGAGCGGTTTTTCTAATCTTGCATCTCTTGAAAAAAAAAAGCAAAACCGGAAGTAATTAGCAAAACAAAAAGCTTTTTTGTTGTTTGCTTTCTTTTATCCAAAGAATCTCCTCTTAACTTTTTTTTTTTAAATGCCCGCTTCTTCTCAGGTATGGGAAATGTGTGAGGATTTCTGCTAGTATACCAATATGCAACAATGGCATCCTATTTTAAGGCTTTCGACCGGTCGTTTGCGCGCACACGCGCATAAGTTAGAGGAAACACTGGTCTGAAGTACATCTCGCCAGATGACACGGTTTTTTGTGGGGGGATTATAAATATGAAAATTTTAAAAAATAAAATGTGTTTTTTCTCCTTCATGCAAACTCAGCAGTCTTTAATATATTACATTTGTGACCCGGTGCCAACAGCCCTATCACAGTTGTCCGATCAGCTTTATCATAGGACCTGAACAGCTTTATCATAGGATCCGAACAGCTTTAGCATAGGACCTGAACAGCTTTAGCATAGGACCTGAACAGCTTTAGCATAGGACCCGAACAGCTTTAGCATAGGACCCGAACAGCTTTGGCATAGGACCCGAACAGCTTTAGCATAGGACCCGAACAGCTTTGGCATAGGACCCGAACAGCTTTAGCATAGGACCTGAACAGCTTTGACATATGACCTGAACAGCTTTATCATGTTTTATACAATTGTATACCAAAGGTTATCTTTATATCCGATAGATTTCTGCGTTTAGAGGCTGTGAGGATTTTGTAAGCTTAAACCGGTGTGATGTGTGTAGACTATGGGTTCGAATCCCGGTGGGCTAGATATCAGATATACTGCAGCCTTGGTCTTATACGCATTAAGGCTGGGGGTGGGGGAGAGGGGATATGGGGATGGATGGAGGGGAGGGATGAAGCGCTACAAAAGGTCGAGTGGTTTGGATGCTACTGTGCTATGTTCATTAACCGCAACCTCGTATAAACTACCCTTGCTATAATTGTGTTTCTTACTTTGTTTTTTTTTTTTTTTTTTTTGAGTTGTTGTTGTTTTGTTTGGGTATTTGTTTATGTTATGTGTTTTTTTTGTTTTTCTGTTCTGTGGTTCTTTCACTTTTTGTATAGTTTTGTTTTGGTTTTTTCGTTTTCATTGGTTCTTCGTTCTGTTTCGATTTTCATCTGGGTTTTTCTTCTCATTGGTTTGGCGTCTCATTGGTTCTTTACTCTGTTTCGGTTTTCATCTGGGTTTTCGTTCTCATTGGTTTCGCGTCTCATCGGTACTTCGCTGTCTTTCGGTTTTCATTGCGGTTTTCGTTCTCATTGGTTTCTCGTTCTAATTGGTTCTTCGCTCTGTTTCGTTTTTTTTTTTCGTCCTGTTTTCTTTCTTAGTTATGAGTTATTAAAGTAATTAGTGAGTGTTTGTTGAACTGGGATCGTGGGAATCATTGAGTATGACAATGTTAGATTTTATACATGCACGCGTACATTAATGTAAAGCTATTTTTATGATGGTATTTATCATATCACACATGCACGCGTGTATTAATGTAAAGTTATTGTTATGATGGTATTTATTATATCGCCCAATGAGCTTAATAAAATACGGAATGTTTATCAAAAGGAAAAATGAAAAAAAAAATTAATATGTTATGTCAACTTTTTGTTATGTTCTGACAGTCATTTTTGGTGTCAGCCATGCATAATTAATAAACAAAACATGCATCTTGGTTCCATCAATTTACTTATTATTTTATTTATTGATTTTATTTATAATTATGTTTGGTTATGTATTGTTTTAAAAACAATTATTTTTTATTCCTTTTCGTCTTGTCTTTAATTTTTCCTTTTTAAGTTTGTGTTATTAATGTATCAAAAATACCATAATTTCACCCTAAAAAACATTTCCATCCTTACAGCGTCCAATATTATCCAGGGTAAGTTATTTCATCAGTCACGTGACTTAAGCTCAGTATATTGTAAACAATGTATGTGATTTTTTTTTCTATTTCCCTCTTAATTTGTTATGTTTTTTTTTGTAGTTGTATTCCAGTTTTTTTTTTTTAGTTTCCCTTACTTCCGGTGTTACAGTAAAGAATCTATTTATGCCTGTTGTACCATTTTTTAAATTTCGTGTATTTTTCATATCGTACCGTACATGTTGCTATTCTAAACAAAGGTTTAGTAAATACAGATAAAAGAGGGGGATTCCATTAATTCAGTTGTTTAAGTGACACTAGGAGTTTTATGTAGTTGTTTTATTCTATTTAAATAGGCTTATTTATAAAATCTTTTAAAATATTGAGTAACGATTTCTTTTCTTTTTTTTTCTAAGTCAAAAAATATGTTTATTTTTCATCCCTCATCTTCTGAAGCCGCTATTAAATGGCAAAAATAATTTTAGGATAATGAAATATATAGATAAATATAAACATTAAAACTAAGTTTGTTTTTCGCTTAAACTTGTAATTTAGTTTTACTCTTTTTTTTTTAATGATTCAAACTATAGACAGGCATATTTTGTGATGTAGTAAATTTGTTGTAAGTTTTGCTGTCGTCTGCTCATTGAGCCTAACTATCATTACATAGTACCTCATCCAATTTCACGATATATTTATTGGTTTTTAATCGATGATCATCTCATAATCTTCACCATTATTAGTTTATTTATTTTTTTTAATTGTGTGTGTGTGTGTGTTTTTTTTTTGTTTAATAATGCATTGACCATGTATCTGTATGCTGGTGTATACTCTTGTACTCAAATTTTTAACTTCCTCTTAGATTAGTTTCTTTTTTCGTTTATAAGTCTTGTTTTTTTTTTAAATGCTGCTCTGACTCTTTCATTCAGTGAATGTATGGAGAGTCCGCGGACTGTATAATAATAATAATGGAAAATATTGGGAAAAATACAACTAAATGTGGAAATGAAAATAATGATAAGTACACAATATAGAACAATATATAAAACGATACATAACACAATAGATAACACAATATATAACACAATATATAGCACAATAGATAACACAATATATAACACAATAGATAACACAATAGATAACACAATATATAACACAATAGATAACACAATATATAACACAATATATAACACAATATTTAACATAGTATATAACACAGTATATAACACAGTATAATGCGCAATACTTAGCACAATTTATGGCCTGTTACCTGTGCTAAATTTAACACACTGAAAATGCTACAGTTTCCCCACAGGTTTGAATGTGGGATAAAATTGTGTATCATTTCAGGTGCATTACATATAGAGCGGCCAAATACACATCATACAAAAACTGTGTATTAGTAATAACACTTCATATTTAAACAAAAAATAGGACTATTTTTTTTTCGTTATAGAATTTGAATTAATCTCCCAAAGTATGTTTCAGTACCATAGACGGAGAATATAGAATAAACAGCCGTTGTTCGAAAATTTCTCTCCAAAACGTATGTTGCATGCAGAGCCGTAGCTTTTGTGGCGCCCTGTGTGAGTTGCATTTTGTTGCGCCCTGTGCGAGTTACATTTTGTGGTGCCCTGTGAGAGTTGCATTTTGTGGCGCCCTGTGAGGGTTACATTTTGTGGCGCCCTGTGAGGGTTGCATTTTGTGGCGCCCTGTGAGAGTTGCATTTTGTGGCGCCCTGTGAGAAGTACATTTTGTGGCGCCCTGTGAGGGTTACATTTTGTGGCTCCCTGTGCGGGTTACATTTTGTGGCGCCCTGTGAGAGTTACATTTTGTGACGCCCTGTGAGGGTTATATTTTGTGGCGTCCTGTGAGGGTTACATTTTGTGGTGCCCTGTGAGGGTTACATTTTGTGGCGCCCTGTGCGAGTTACATTTTAGGCGCCCTGTGCCAGTTGTATTATGTGACGCCCTGTGCGAGTTGCATTTTGTGGCGCCCTGTGCGAGTTGCATTTTGTGGCGCCCTGTGCGAGTTGCATTTTGTGGCGCCCTGTGAGAGTTACATTTTGTGGCTCCCTGTGCGGGTTACATTTTGTGGCGCCCTGTGCGGGTTGCATTTTTGTGGCGCCCTGTGCGATTTACATTTTTGTGGCGCCCTCCTCCTCCCAAATTTGAAAAGTGCAGAAACATTAAACAGATCACTTTCTCACCCCACCCCTTCATTTTATGGCGCACTGTGCGTCCCTAAAGTACCTACTCTACTGGTTGCATGAGTTTTCTGCTGTGCATTCCAACTTAATGTAAACTCCCCCCCCCCCAAATAAGAATTATACGCCTTATAGTTTCATTCCCTTGAGATTGAAAATGGTTAGACTAATCATTTAATATGTGTGTTATATTGGTGAAAATATTTTTTAGATAGAATGAGCACATAGGTTTTTATGTTCGCATAGCAGACTAAATCGCACCAGACGAAATCGTATTAATACGCTGATAAATATTTCTGCTTACGCTCTGATAATTTTCGCTATCAGCGCACCTGGCTTGCGTATAGATTTCTACTCTTAAGATTTGCAAGTACGGAATCATCTCTTTAATTTCTCTCACTCAATATCGTCTCGTCAAGGGGAGGGGGGGGGGGGAGAGAGAGAACTGGAACTATTCAATATTAAGAAGTTTAATAGCTCTCCAATTGGTTTTAAGCTGCACATTCCAAAAAATTAGTCTTAGGTGTATTTATTTATTTATTTATTTAGTTTGTTTCTTTTATTTTATTAATATATTAATTTTCTATAGAATTGATTGTTCTTTTACGTACACAAATGCTCATGATGTGCCCAACACACTAACAGAAGTCACATAACTAACACTGTTCGTCTTAAAAAAAAATGTTTGTTTCCTTCCTCTTTGTTCAGGCCTTTTATTTTAAGCGTCGTCGGTGCTCATGACGTCATACTGCTTGTCGTACCTCTGTCGTCATCATATGTCGAAATGTGTTGTCTACAAGGTGGCCTTTTAAAAAAATAATATAAAAATGATAAAACGGCAAACTGCGATCGTATTTTAGTGCAGGGCCGCAACCAGAAAATCTAGTGGGGGGGGGGCCTTTGACAAATCATAATATATGGGCGGTGGAATGAATATTGTGCGCGTAACACACTATGACAGAGGGGCACCTTCAGTCTCCTTGCCACCCGAAAAGTCCAAGTTTCTTTGCAGCAAAACAAGTCCATTTAACATACGTTTTGAAAGCGGCGGGGCCCCTGACAAGTCCCTCCCCCCCACCCCTCTCAAGCTGTCAGTAACCAACCCCCCCCCCCCCAAGTAATATCAAACATTACTACGGCAATGCTAATTATGTTGAGTAAGCGTTGCACACGTGTTTTGAGATGTAAGATGTACTAAATTAAAGATATTTCACATATCAAAGAGGAAAATCAAGGGCTATATTCATTCGCCTACGACAGACACCAGAAAAACGTCATATTTTAAG